>SZWC01026108.1:12519-24181 GCA_023375785.1 Penium margaritaceum
AGCATTCTCTAGCTCTCTAGGTCGTGTGTGAGTGGTCAGCCTGATTGCTAGGCTGATTTCCTCCCTTGTGTGAGATTATGGATTCTAGTGTGTGAGCCTTAGCCTCCATGGCTAAGTGGTGTGGCTTGTGAGAGGGCTGACTTGCCCAAGCTCTAGCTCTATATGTACTCCATTATTTTGAGTGATTCAACAACCATTCTTCAGCACAAGTAATGCCCTTCCAATCACACATGCTGGCTGCTCCAAGGCTCCCTCTCTCCTCCATTTCCGACATTTGGTATCAGAGCCAAGTTCTGCCACTTTTAGCCAGCACAGGCCGTCACTTTGAGAGTGACGGGTTGATGTCAAACCTTCACCAAATTTGACGATCGACCACTGGATCTTCAAGTTCAAAAGACAAGCTTTCTAACGAGCCCAAGATCACGAAGATCCAACAGTCGGATTGAGAGTAATGCTCAAAACTAGGTCGGCCAGGGCTACACTCTTCTCCATGAGTAAGACTGTCGCCTTGTGATGACCATAACTCTCTTGTTTCTTTGTCAAATTTAAAACGTGGCACATGCGAATTGTAGTATCTTTCCTAAGCTTTCCATTGGTGCAAAAGTATTTGCATTCCATTGATTCGTTTGGGAGAAACGTCGTTTACAAGCTGGCTGGCCTGAGTTGGAGTAGGAGCAGAAGCATACCCTGTTTTCAAGAGGGCATATCTTTTGAAATCCCTTGTTGATGACCCTGTTTTATGGGTCGATCTGAAAGGGTTTGAGCTGAATTTTGCAGTGGTGGATTCAGCTTTTTAAAATTCCCAGTCTGCTGGCATCTACAGTCCATTTTCTGTCAGACAGATTTCTGGCAGAAGCAGCAGCAGAAGCAGGGGTAGCGCTGCCATCCAAGGGCAGCGCTGGGCATCACCAAGGCTCAAAATGGCAGCAGCTGGCGTTGTGACAGCAGCCCAGCCTTTGGAGAGGCTGGAGGGACGTACCAACTTCACGTTTTGGAAGATCCGTACCCGCCTCCTTTTGGAGGAGAGGGGCTTCTGGGAGGTGGTGAGCGGCGACGAGCCGGCTCCAGTTCCGCAGGCAAAAGGCATCACCGCAGCGTAGGTGGTGGCGGGGAAGACGCCGCAAAAGGGTGCAGCTGATGCGGGTTCTTTTGCAGCTGTACCAGCGACGTATGAGGAGTGGAAGAAGAAGGACAGGCAGGCCTATAGGTTGCTTGTCAATACCATCTCCAACCCGCATCTTCAGTACATGAGTGACAAGGCTACTGCAAAGGAGGGGTGGGACACATTGTGCAAGAAGTTGAGAGCAAGGATCCTGCATTCCTCATGCTTTTGGAGGAAAAGATGATGGCGCTGAAAATGCAGGGTGGTGAAGGGATGGAGGCGTACCTGGACAGGGCAAAGGAGCTGGCGAAGCAGCTGAGAGCGGCCGGCAACCCTGTGGAAGAGACGCGCTTCATCCTCCTCTTGCTAAGGGGACTCCAAACCAGCTACGACACGATGCGAGAGACGCTGGAGTGCCAGCCAACTTTCGACCTCGACTTCATCTGCACACACCTGGTGCAGCTGGAATTGTGTCGCAATGCAGCAAAGCGCAATGGCGGCAGCAACAGTGAAGCAGCTTTCATGGCCATGGGCTCACGGAACCAGCAGCAGCAGCAGTCCGGGCAGCAGAGAGGCAAGAAGAAGGGCAAGTGCCACTATTGCCAGAAAGAGGGGCACTACAAGAAAGAGTGCTTCAAGTTCAAGAGGGACCAGAAGGAGCAGCAACAGCAGCAGCAGCAAAAGCACCAATCTCCACAGCAACAGCAGCAGCAGTCACAACAACGCCACCAGCAATAGCAGCAGCAGAACCAGACCAGCGTGCGCCATTTTGGCAACATGAACGTGGCCAAGGAGGTGCACGACCGCCTCTTCATGGCGAAGTCTGACATGTCGCAGGAGGAGAAGGCGGATCTGGCGTGGTACAAAGACTCTGGGTGTACCAAGAGTCTGATGCACCACAGGGAGTGGTTTACGCAGTTGTTGTCCATCCCTCCCCGTCCTATCGCTTTGGGTGATGATCGGGTGGTGTATGCTGAGGGGATTGGCATTGTGGAGATGTGGTTGGAGACCCCGCGTGGCATTGAAGTGGGAGTGTTCCATGGCGTGCTGTACGTACCTAATGCTGCATTCAACCTCCTCTCAGTCTCCTCTCTTACAAACACAGGACTGCGCATCGTCTTTGATGATGACTATGGCTACATCCTCAACAAGGATACAGGAGAGGAGTTGGCCAGGTCGGTGAAGGAGGGCGACATGTACCGCCTGCTGGGGGCGACCAAGATCCGGCGTGAGCAGAGTCTTGCAGTAGTGGTGCAGGCGACAGATGGCGAGATCTGGCATGCGCGCTACGGCCACATCGGCATGCGCGCCTTGCAGCAGCTTCAAGCAAAGCAGATGGTGCGTGACATGCCTACCATCTCTAACTTTGAGCAGCAGTTGTGCATCGGCTGTTTGGAGGGGAAGCAGCACCGGGAGGCGTTCTCTGGAGTAGGAGAGCGTACAAAGGAGGTGCTGGAGCTGGTCCACACAGACTTGTGTGGGCCAATGCAGACCCAGAGCTTTGGAGGCTCTAGGTATTTTCTGACCTTCATTGATGATTTCAGCCGCTACACTGCTGTGTACTTCCTTCCTTCCAAGGACCAGTGCTTTGACAGGTTCAAGGNAGGCGCTGCGCAGCGATCGCGGTGGAGAGTACCTGAGCAAGGAGTTCCAGGACTACCTCGCAGCAGCTGGCATCAAGGCGCAGCGTACCGCGCCGTACTCGCCGCAGCAGAATGGTGTAGCAGAACGCGCCAACCGCACCATCGTTGAGTCGGCGCGCTCCATGCTGCACGCGGCGCGGCTGACCTACGACTTCTGGGCCGAAGCCGTGAGCACTGCGGTCTACATCAAGAATCGCAGTCCCACCAAGGCGCTGGAGCAGATGACACCGTACGAGGCGTGGTTCGGCAAGAAGCTGAGCGTGGGTCATCTCCGAGCATTTGGCAGCCTGGCGCACATGCATGTGCCCAAGGAGAAGCGGCAGAAATGGGACGCAAAGAGTGCGCAGATGCTGATGATTGGCTACGATGGGGCAAGCAAGGCCTATCGCCTCTATGAGAGGGATACAGGCTACATCATTATCTCCAGGGATGTCGTCTTCAACGAGAGCAACGTCATCGGCACCAACATTGTCTGTGAAGAGACAACAGAACCAGCAGCTGACGAGGCAGTGGGAGCAGAAATCCTTCCTGACCCAGTTTCTCCCAATCCTTCCTCTACTATGACAGTGGGAGAATCACTCTACTCTCCCATGTCTGATGCAGCAGATACAGCAGCTTCATCGGCAGAAGCAGAGGAGGGAGATGTAACACCATCAGCAGAAGCAGTTGTGCCAGCAGCACCGCGCCAGCCGCCCGCTAATGCTCCAGCACCAGGTCGCAGGTACCCTCTTAGGGTGCGTTACAAGCCTGGTGAGCGCGGCCATTTCTGGATGCTGCAGAAACCAGAACAGATGAACGTCGTAGTTGCAGCAGATTCAGATGAGCCAACGTCATACAAGGAGGCCATGGCTGCACCAGATGCAGCAGATTGGGCGCAAGCCGTGCAGCAGAAGATTCAGTCGCAGCTGGAGAACGGCACGAGGGAGCTGACTGAGCGTCCACCTGGACGTAAAGTGATCAAGCGGGGAGCAGATGGTAACCTGGAAAAGTACAAGGCGAGGCTGGTCGCAAAGGGCTACTCGCAGCAGGAGGGCATCGACTACACACAAACTTTTGCCCCCGTTACAAAGTTTGCCTCTGTGCGTACGCTCCTCTCTTATGCAGCAGCTGAGGACTTTGAGGTTCACCACATGGATGTCAAGACGGCATTCTTGAATGGTGATTTGGAGGAGGAGATCTACATGGAGCAGCCGGAGGGGTTCGTCATGGATGGCCAGGAGCACCTGGTTTGCAAGCTGCAGAAGTCGCTGTACGGCCTCAAGCAAGCGTCGCGTGCTTGGAACCAGAAGTTGGATGCGGCGCTGCAGTGCATGGGGTTTGAGCGCAGCGAGTGTGACTACAGCGTGTATCGCTGGCAGCATCAGCATGAGATCCTCATGATCATTGTCTATGTGGATGACATGCTCCTCCTTTCCTACAGCATGTCTGCACTGCAGGAGTTCAAGGAGGCCACGTAGGAGCGCTTCCAGATGTCTGATCTCGGGGAGGCGTCATACTTCCTCGGTATCCAGATAACGCGTGACTGTAAATCACGCTCTCTCTTGCAGCAGCAGAGTCGCTACATCAAGGACGTCCTACAGCGGTTCGGCATGGCAGAGGCCAAACCCATCGGCACGCCGCTAGAGACGCGGCAGTACCTCGTGAGCTTCAGTGGAGAAGCACATGCAACTGAGCGGTAGAAGTACCAGAGCGCCGTCGGCAATCTCATGTACCTGATGGTGGCAACCAGGCCGGACCTCGCAGAGGCTGTGAGCGCTGTGAGCCAGCACATGGCTAACCCCGGCCCTGAGCACCAGAAGGCAGTGAAGCGGATCTTCCGCTACCTTACTGGAACCGCCAACATCGGCATCACCTACAACGGCAACGACAACAGCATGATCGGCTACACAGACGCAGATTGGGCTTCAAACCCTGAGATTCGCAAATCCATCTCTGGACATGTGTTTCTCATGAATGGAGGTGCCATCAGCTGGTGCAGCAAGCGGCAGGTGGTCGTGGCCACCTCGAGTACAGAAGCTGAGTACGTATTTCTCAGCTTTGGAGCCAAGGAAGCAGTTTGGCTCCAACGTCTCATGGCAGAGATGAGTGGGAGTGCAGCAGTTCCAGTTCCTCTGCGCGTCAACAACCAGAGCGCAATCGCACTCGCCAAGAATCCTGAGCACCATGCACGCACCAAGCACATTGACATCGTATATCACTTCATCAGGCACATGGTACAGAGGGTGCTATCAAGCTGGAGTTTACTCCAACGAGCAAGCAGGTCGCTGATTTCTGCATCAAGCCAGTGACCCGTAAGAAGCAGCAGTTCTGCATGAAGGCATGTGGACTCAGCCCACTCTGACTGCGGCAAAGTGGGAGATTGTTGGGAAAGGAGCCATCCGGCTCAATTTCAGGTTTACAGGAGCAAGTTCCAGGAAACTTCCAGATGCCTACTCCGATCGTCAATCCGTCTTCACCATTGGAAAGATCAGGTGGCAAATTATCTACGGTCCAAGTTTCAGGCCGATCCAACAGTCGGATTGGGAGATATGAATTTTCGAAGTTTCGGGGGTCATGGACCGTCGATGTCTGGGTGGGCATGGGTGATGGCTCCATGCCTTAGCCTGAGGAAAGAAAAAGGCAAGAGGTCCAGGGTCAAGACCTGATGGGAGAAATATCCAAAAAGGTCCTTGGTCTTAGGATTGCCTTGTCAGAGTGTGCTGACTAGGATAAAGGTACCTCTCCTTACTTTTTAGGTGAGGTGAGATCCTTGTGTGCTAGCCATGGACACATGGCGATTCTCCATGGGTTTGTGGGTTATGTGACCACTAGGAGTGTGCCATGAAAGCATTCTCTAGCTCTCTAGGTCGTGTGTGAGTGGTCAGCCTGATTGCTAGGCTGATTTCCTCCCTTGTGTGAGATTATGGATTCTAGTGTGTGTGAGTCTTAGTCTCCATGGCTAAGTGGTGTGGCTTGTGAGAGGGCTGACTTGCCCAAGCTCTAGCTCTATAAGTACTCCATTATTTTGAGTGATTCAACAACCATTCTTCAGCACAAGTGATGCCCTTCCAATCACACATGCTCGCTGCTCCAAGGCTCCCTCTCTCCTCCATTTCCAATAATAGGTAGAACTGCGTTGCAATAAAACAGAGCGTAATGGGGGTAGCAGCAGCATTGAAGCAGCTTTCATAGCGATGGGCTCACTCAACCACCAGCAATAGCAGTCCGGGTAGCAGAGAGGCAAGAAGAAGGGCAAGTGCCACTATTGCCAGAAAGAGGGGTACTACAAGAAAGACTGCTTCAAGTTCAAAAGGGACAAGGAGCAGCAATTGCAACAGCAAAAGCAGCAATCTCCATAGTAACAGCGAGAGCCATCAGAACAACGTCAGCAGGAGCAGCAACAGCGGAACCAGACCGGCGTGCATCATTTTGACAACATGAACGTTGCCAAGGAGGTGCGCGGCCGCCTCTTCATGGCGATGTCCGATACGTCGCAGAACGAGAAGGCAAATTTGGCGTGATACAAGGATTCTAGGTGTACCAAGAGTCTGATGCACCACAAGGAGTAGTTTACGCAGCTGCTCTCCATTCTCCCCTGACCGATTGCTTTGGGTCATGATCGTGTGGTGTATGCTGAGGGGATTGGGATTGTGGAGATGTAGTTGGAGACCCTGTGTGGCATTGAAGTGGGAGTGCTGTACGTACCTAACGCTGCGTTCAGTTTTCTCTTTGTGTCCTCTCTCACCAATACAGGACTGCGAGTCGTCTTTGACGACGACTTTGGCTTCATCCTCGACAAGGAAACAGGAGAGGAGTCGGCTACGTCAGTGAAAGAAGGCAACATTTACCGCATGTTGGGGGTGAATAAGATCCCACGCGAGAAGAGTCTTATTGCAGAGGTCTAGGCCAAAGATGGCAAAATCTGGCATGCGCGCTGTTGCCATATCGGCATGCTTGCCTTGTAGCAACTTCAAACAAAGCAGATGGTGCGTGACTTGTCCACCATCTCTAACTTTGAACAGTAGTTGTGCATCGGCTATTTGGAGGGGAAGCAGCATCGCGAGTTGTTCTGTGGAGCAGGGGAGCGCGGCGAAGGAGGTATTGGAGCTCGTCTACACAGACTTGTATGGCCCAATGAAGATCCAGAACTTTGGAGGCTCTAAGTATTTTCTCACCTTCATTGATGATTTCAGACGTTACAATGCTATGTATTTCCTTTCCTCCAAAGACCAGTACTTTGAGAGGTTCAAGGAGTTCACGAGCATGGTGGAGAACAAGACTGGATAGAAAATCAAGGCGCTGTGCAGCGAACGCGGTAGAGAGTACCTGAGGAAGGAGTTCCAGGACTACCTCGCTACAGCAGGCATCAAGGCGTAGTGCACCACGCCATACTCGCTGCAGCATAATGACGTAGCAAAACGCGCCAACCGTACCATCGTTGAGTCGGCGCGCTCCATGCTACACGCTCCTCGGCTGACTTACGACTTTTCGGCAAAAGTAGTGAGCACTGCAGTGTACATCAAGGACCGTAGTCCAACCAAGGCCCTAGAACAAATGACGTCGTATGAGGTGTGCTTCGGTAAGAAGCTGAGCATGGGTCATCTTCGCGCATTTGGCAGCTTGGCGAATATGCACATGCCAAAGGAAAAGCAACAAAAGTAGGATGCGAAGAACGTGCAGATGCTGATGATTGGCTACGACGTTGCAAGTAAGGCGTATCGCCTTTAGAAGAGGGATACAGGTCACGTCATCATCTGTAGGGATGTCGACTTCAACGAGAACAACGTCATCGGCACCAATATTGTCTGTAAAGAGGTAGCAAAAGTAGCAGTTGACGAGGTAGTGGGAGTAGACATCCTTCCTGACCCAGTCTTTCCTGATCCTTCCTCCACTGTGACAGTGGGAAAACCAGTCTATTCTCCCATGTCTGATGTAGCAGATACAACGGCCTCATTGGCACAAGCAGAGGAAGAAGATACACCACCATCAGCAGAAGCAGTTGTGATAGCAACACCGTGCCAGTCGCCTGCAAACACTCCAGCACCAGGTCATAGGTACCCTCTCAGGGTACACTACAAGCCTGGTGAGCACGGGCATTTCTGGATGCTTCAGAAACCAGACTAGATGATCGTTGCACTTGCAATAAACTCTGATGAGCGCACGTCCTACAAGGAGAACATGGCTGTACCAGATACAGTAGATTGGGCACAGGCTGTGTAGTAAGAGATACAGTTGGACCTCGACAACGGCACGAGTGAGCAGACTTTTTGTCCATCTGGACGTAAGGTGATCAAATGAAAGTGGGTGTTCAAGAAGAAGTGGGGAGCAGATGGCAACCTGGAAAAGTACAAGACGAGGCTGGTCGTCAAGGACTACTCGAAGCAGGAAGGCATGGACTACTCGGAAACCTTTACTCTTGTACCAAAGTTTCCCTCTGTACGTACGCTCCTTTTCCATTCAAGAGCAGAGGACTTTGAGGTCCACCACATGGACGTGAAGACAGCGTTCCTGAACGGTGATCTAGAGGAGGGGATTTACATAGACCAGCTAGAGGAGTCCGTCATGGATGGCCAAGAGTACCTGGTTTGCAAGCTGTAGAAATCACTATATAGCCTCAAGCAAGTGCCGCATTCTTGGAACCAGACGTTGGATGCGGTGTTGGAATGCATGGGATTTGAACCCAACGAGTGTGACTATAGTGTCTATCGCTGGTAGCATGCTCATGAGGTGCTCATCATCATCCTCTGTGTGGATGACATGCCCCTCCTTTCCAACAGCATGTCTGCACTGCAAGAGTTCATGGAGGCCATGCAGGAGCGCTTCCAGATGTCCGATCTCAAGGAGGCATCATACTTCCTCGGTATCAAGATCACGCGTGACCGCAAATCATGCTCTCTCTCGCTGCAGCAGAGTCGCTACATCAAGGACGTCCTACAGCGGTTCGGCATGGCAGAGGCCAAATCCATCGGCACGCCGCTAGAGACGCGGCAGTACCTCGTGAGCTTCAGTGGAGAAGCAGATGCAGCTGAGCGGCAGAAGTACCAGAGCGCCGTCGGCAGTCTCATGTACCTGATGGTGGCAACCAGGCCGGACCTCGCACAGGCTGTGAGCGCTGTGAGCCAGCACATGGCTAACCCCGCCCTGAGCACCAGAAGGCAGTGAAGCGGATCTTCCGCTACCTTGCTGGAACCGCCAACATCGGCATCACCTACAACGGCAACGACAACAGCATCATACTTCCTCGGTATCAAGATCACGCGTAGCCGTGAATCACGTTCTCTCTCACTACAGCAAAGCCGCTACATGAAGGATGTCTTGGAGCGGTTCGGCATGGCAAAGGCAAAATCCATCAGCACGCCGCTAGAGACGTGGCATTACCTCGTGAGCTTCAACAGAGAAGCGGATGCAGCTAAGCAGCAGAAATACCAAAGCGTCGTCGGCAGCCTCATGTACCTGATGGTTGCAACCAGGCCGGATCTTGCACAGGCTGTTAGCACTGTGAACCAGCGCATGGCTAATTCCGGACCTGAGCACCAGATGGCTGTGAAGCGGATCTTCCGCTACCTTGCAGGAACCATCAACATCAGCATCACCTACAACAGCACTGACAACAACATCATCCGCTATATAGACGCAGATTGTGGTTCAAACCTTTAGGACCGCAAGTCCATCTCTTGACATGTCTTCCTCATGAATGGTGGGGCCATCAGCTGGTACAGTAAGCGACAGGAAGTCATGGCCACCTCAAGGACAAAAGCTAAGTACGTCTCCCTCAGCTTTGGAGTCAATGAAGCAGTTTGGCTTCAGCATCTCATGGTAGAGATGAGAGGGAGTGCAGCAGTTCCAGTTCATGTGGGCGTCGACAACCAAAGCGCAATCGCAGTCACCAACAATCCTAAGCATCATGCACATACCAAGTACATGGACATCGAATATCAATTCATCAGGCACATGGTGCAGGAGGGTTATTGGAACTTGAGGAGAGAGGGAGCCTTGGAACAGCGACCATGTGTGATCAGAAGGGCATCACTTGTGCCTAAGAATGGTTGTTAAATCACTCAAAATGATGGAGTACATATAGAGCTAGAGCTTGGGCAAGTCAGCCCTCTCACAAGCCACACCACTTAACCATGGAGGCTAAGGCTCACACACTAGAGTCCATAATCTCACACAAGGGAGGAAATCAGCCTAACAATCAGGCTGACCACTCACACACAACCTAGAGAGCTAGAGAATGCTCTCATAACACACTCCTAGTGGTCACATAACCCACAAACCCATGGAGAATCGCCATGTGTCCATGGCTAGCACATAAGGATCTCACCTCACCTAAAAGTAAGGAGAGGTACCTTTATCCTAGTCAGCACACTCTGACAAGGCAATCATAAGATCAAGGACCTTTTTGGATATTTCTCCCATCAGGTCTTGACACTGGACCTCTTGCCTTTTTCTTTTCTCAGGCTAAGGCATCGAGCCATCGCCCATGGTCACCCGGATATCGACGGTCGATGACCCCAGAAACTACGAAAATTCATATCTCCCAATCCGACCGTTGGATCCGCCTCAAACTTGGACCGTAGACATTTTGCCACCTGATCTTTCCAATGGTTATTCGGATTGACGATCAAAGAAGGCATCTGGTACTTTCCCGGAACTTGCTCCTGTGAACCTGAAACTGAGCGGGATGGCTCATTTCCCAACAATCTCCCACTTTGCCGCAGTCAGAGTAGGCTGAGTCCACATGCCTTCATGCAGAACTGCTGCTTCTCACGGGTCACTGGCTTGGTGCAGAAACCAGCGACCTGCTTGCTGGTTGGAGTAAACTCCAGCTTGATAGCAGCCTCCTGCACCATGTGCCTGATGAAATGATATGCGATGTCAATGTGCTTGGTGCGTGCATGGTGCTCAGGATTCTTGGCGAGTGCGATTCCACTCTGGTTATCGACGCGCACAGGAACTGGAACTGCTGCACTCCCACTCATCTTTGCCATGAGACGTTGGAGCCAAACTGCTTCCTTGGCTCCAAAGCTGAGAGAGACGTACTCAGCTTCCGTGCTTGAGGTGGCCACGACCACCTGCCGCTTGCTGCACCAGCTGATGGCCCCACCATTCATGAGGAACACATGTCCAGAGATGGACTTGCGGTCCTCAGGGTTTGAAGCCCAATCGACGTCTGTGTAGCCAATGATGCTGTTGTCATTGTTGGGAAAGGAGCCATCTGGCTTAGTTTCGGGTCCACACGAGCAAGTTCCAGGAAGCTACCAGATGCCTACTCCGATCGTCAATCCGACTTCACCATTGGAAAGATCAGGTGGCAAATTGTCTACGGTCCAAGTTTCAGCCCGATCCAACGGTCGGATTGGGAGATATCAATTTTCGAAGTTTCGGGGGTCATGGACCGTCGATGTGTGGGTGGGCATGGGTGATGGCTCCATGCCTTAGCCTGAGAAAAGAAAAAGGCAAGAGGTCCAGGGTCAGGACCTGATAGGAGAAATATCCAAAAAGGTCCTTGGTCTTAGGATTGCCTTGTCAGAGTGTGCTGACTAGGATAAAGGTACCTCTCCTTACTTTTTAGGTGAGGTGAGATCCTTGTGTGCTAGCCATGGACACATGGCGATTCTCCATGGGTTTGTGGGTTATGTGACCACTAGGAGTGTGCCATGAGAGCATTCTCTAGCTCTCTAGGTCGTGTGTGAGTGGTCAGCCTGATTGCTAGGCTGATTTCCTCCCTTGTGTGAGATTATGGATTCTAGTGTGTGAGCCTTAGCCTCCATGGCTAAGTGGTGTGGCTTGTGAGAGGGCTGACTTGCCCAAGCTCTAGCTCTATATGTACTCCATCATTTTGAGTGATTGAACAACCATTCTTCAGCACAAGTGATGCCCTTTCAGTCCCACATGCTCGCTGCTCCAAGGCTCCCTCTCTCCTCCAGATCCAACA
>SZWC01026109.1:0-33239 GCA_023375785.1 Penium margaritaceum
AACCCTAAACCCTAAACCCTAAACCCTAAACCCTAAACCCTAAACCCTAAACCCTAAACCCTAAACCCTAAACCCTAAACCCTAAACCCTAAACCCTAAACCCTAAACCCTAAACCCTAAACCACTACACGTCTTTACATGTACTTACACGCACTAACACACACTTTCACAAAGGTACACGCACTTACACGTACTTACACGAACTTATACGCACTTACATGCACTTACACACACTTACACACATTCACACGCACTTACACGTACTTACACGCACTCACATGCACTTACACACACTCACATGTACTTAGAGGCACTTACACGCACTTATACGCACTTACACGTACTTACACATACTTACACGCACTTACACACTCTTACACACACTTACACGCACTGACACAAACTCACACGTACTTACATGCACTTACACAAACTTACACGTACTTACACAAACTTACACAAACTTACACAAACTTATACGCAGTTACACGCACATGCATGCACTTACACGCACTTACACGCACTTACATGCACTTACACGTTCTTACACGCACATACGTGTACTTACACGTACTTACACACACGTATACACACTTACACGCACTTACACGCACTGACACAAACTCACACACACTTACTCGCACTTACACACAAACTTGTATGCATTTACACGTACTTACACAAACTTACACAAACTTACACGTACTTACACGAAATTACACGCCCTTACAAGCACTTACACACACGTACATGCACTTACACTTACACACACTTACACAAACGTACACGCACTTACACGCACGTACACGAACTTACACGCACTTACATGCACTCACACGCACTTACACGTACTCACGCACACTTACATGTACTTACACGTACTTATACACATGTATACACACCTGCATGGACTTACATGCACTTATACGTACTTACACACTCTGATATGTACTTACTCAAACTCACACATACTTGCACGTACTTACACGCACTTACACGCACTTACACGCACTTATACATACTTATACACACTTACACGCACTTACATGCACTTACACGCCCTTACACGCCCTTACACGCACTTACACACACTTATATGCACTTACACGCACTTACATGAACTTACACGCACTGGCATGCACTGGTACATTCTGGTACGCACTTACACGTACTTACATGTACTTACATACACTTACACGCACTTACACGCACTTACATACACTTACACATACTTACAAGTACTTACACGCACTAACACGCACTTACATGCACTTACCCGCACTTACACAAACTTACACGCACTTACATGCACTTACATGCACTTACACGTACTGACACCCACTTATACACACTAACACACACTTACACATATTTACACGTACTTACACAAACTTACAGGCACATACACCCACTTACACGCACTTAGACACACTTACACGCACTTACACGTACTTCCATGCACTTGCACACACGTACACGCTATATCACACACATACGCACTTACGTGTACTTAAACATACTCACACGCACTTACACGCACTTATACACATTTTATATGCACTTACACGTACTTACATGCACTTGTATGCACTTACACGCACTTACACAAACTTACATGCACTTACACGCACTTTCACGCACTTACATGCACTTACACCCACTTACACAAACTTACACACACTTACACGCACTTACATGCACTTATACACATTTACACGAACGTATATGCATTTACACGCACTTACATGCACTTGCACACACTTACACCCACGTACATGCACTCACACGTACTTACACACACTTACCCGTACTGACATGCACTTACACGCAATTACATGTACTTACATGCAGTTACACACACCTACACGTACTTACACGCACTTACATAAACTTACACACACTTACACGAGCGTACAAGCACTTACACGCACTTACAAGAACTTACATGCACATACACACACTTTCACGCACTTACACGCACTCGCATGCACTTACAGACACTCACACGCACTTACACGTACTTACATGTACTTACGCAAACCTATACACACTTACACGCATTTACACAAACTTACACGAATATACACGCACTTACACACACTTACACACACTTACACGTAGTTACACATATTTACATACACTTACACAAACTTATACGTACTTACACGTACTTACACACACTTACATACACTTACACAAACGTACGCACACTTACATCCACTTGTACAAACTTACAGGCACTTACATACACTTACACGTACTTACACACACCTACACACACTTACGTGTACTCACATACACTTATACATACTTACAAGCACTTGTACGCATTTACACACACCTATACGCACTTACGCACACTTATACGCACTTACACGCACTTACACGTACTGACACAAACTCACACACACTTATACGCACTTATATAACCTTACACATACTTCCATGTAGTTACACAAACTTACACAACCTTTCACGCACTAACACGTACTTACACATACTTACACGCAATTACATGTACTTACATGCACTTGCACGCACTTACACGCACTTTCACGCACTCACACGCACTTTCACGCACTTACATATACTTACACGCACTTGAACGCGCTTACACGCACTTAAACGTACTTACACGCACTTACACACACTAAAACAAACTTATACGTACTTACCCGTACTTACATGTACTTCCACGTACTTACATGCTCTTACACACACTTACACGTACTTACACATACTTATACGCACTTACACGCACTTTCATACACTTACACATACTTACACATACTTACACGCACTTACACGAACTTACATGCACCGGCACGCATTGGCACGCACTTACACGCACTTACCCGCACTTACACATACTTACACATACTTACACGCACTTACACGCACTTATACACACTTATACGCACTTATACACACTTACACGCACTTACACGTACTTACATGCACTTACACACACTTATACTAACTCATACTTACTTACACGCACTTTCATGTACTTCCACATACTTACACGCACTTACATGTACTTCCACGTACTTACACACACACAAACACGTACTTACATATACTTACACGCATTTACACGCACTTACACACATTTACCCATACTTACACGCACTTACACACACTTACACACACTTGCATGCACTTGCACACACTTACACGCACTTCCACATACTTACACACACTTACACACACTTACACGCACTTGTATGCACTTACACGTACCTACACCCACTTACATGCACCTACACCTACTTACAAGCACTTATACGCACTTCCACATACTTACACAAACTTACATACACTTACACGTAGTGACACGTACTTAGACACACTTACACGCACTTACACATACGTATACGCACTTACATGCACTTGCACGCACTTATACACTCTTACAAGCAGTTACACGTACTTAGACGTACTTACATGCACTTACATGAACTTACACGCACTTATACGCACTTACATACTTACACGCACTTACACGCACTTACACTCACTCACACACACTTACACGCACTTACACGTACTTACACGCACGTACACGAACTTAGACACACTTACACACTCTAACACACACTTACACACACTTACACGTACTGACACAAACTCACACGCAATTACATGCACTTACACAAACTTACACGCAGTTACACACACTTACACGCACTTACATGCACTTACACGCACTTACACGCACTTACACGTACTTATACGCACCTACATACACTCACACGCACTTACACGCACGTACACAAACTTACACGCACTTTCACAAACGTACACAAACTTACACGCACTTACACTTATACACACTTACACAAACATACACGCCCTTATTTGCACTTACACAAACTTACATGTACTTACATGCACTCACGCACACTTACACATACTCACACACTCTTATATGGACTTATACATACTTACACGTGCTAACACGCACTTACACGCACTTATACATATTGACACCAACTCACATGCACTTACACACACTTACATGTACTCACATGCACTTATACACACTTACACGCACTTACACATACTTACACGCACTTACATGCACTTACACACACTTACACGTACTTACCCGCACTTACATGTACACACAAATACTTACAAGCACTGACACAAACTCACACGTACTTACATGCACCTACACAAACGTATACGCACTTACACAAACGTACACAAACTTACACAAACGTACACGTAGTTACACGCACTTACACGCACTTACATGCATTTACACACACTTATACACACTTACATGCACTTACACAAATGTACACGCACTTACACGAACTTATACAAAATTACACCCACTTACACGTACTCATTCACACTTGCACATACTCACACATACTTACACGCACTTACACATACTTACATGCACTTACACACACTTACACACGCTTATAAGCACTTACACGTACTTACACACACTGACATAAACTTACACACACTTACACAAACTTATACACACTCACGCGCACTTACACAAACTTACACGAACTTATACACACTTACACGCACTTACACACACTTACTCATACTTACAAACTTACACGCACTTACACACACTTACACACACTTACACAAATGTACACACACTTACATGCACTTGCACAAACGTATACGCACTTACACACACTTACACGCACTTACATGCACTTACACGCACGTACACGTACTCACAAGCACTTATACAGACTTAGAGGCACTTATACGCACTTACACATACTTACACGCACTCACACATACTTGCACGCACTTACACACACTGAAACGCACTGACACAAACTCACACACACTTAGACACACTTACACAACCTTACACACACCTCCACGCACTTACATGAACGTAGACAAACTAACATGCATTAACACGCACTTACACACACTTACACACACTTATACGGACTTATACGGACTTACACGCACTTACACGTACTTACACCCACTTACATACACTTACACACACTTACACGCACTTACATATACTTACACGCTTTCACACGCCTTTACACGCACTTACACAAGCTTACACGCAGTGGCCAGCACTGGCACGCACTTACATGCACTTACCCACACTTACACACACTTACGTGCACTTCCACACACTTACATGCACTTATATGCACTTACATAAACTTACACATACTTACACGCACTTACACATACTTACACGCGCTTACACACACTTAAACAAACTGACACGTATTCCACGCACTAACATGCACTTCCACGTACTTATACGCACTTACACACACTAATACGTACTTACACATACTTATACGCACTTACACACACTTACACGTAGTTAGACATACTTACACACACTTACACACACTTACACGCACTTGCATACACTTGCACACACTTACTCGGAGTTACACACACTTACAAGCACTTACACATACTTAAACACACTTATAAGCATTTACATGCACCTACACACACTTATACACACCTACACGTACTTACACGCACTTACACGCACTTCCACGCAGTTACACAAACTTATATGCACTTACACGTACTCAAATGCAATTACACGCACTAACACACACATACACATACTTACATGCACTTACACGCACTTACACCCACTTACATGCACTTACACGTACTTACACGCATTTGTACCCACTTACACGCACTTACACACACTTACATGCAGTTACACGCACTTACACATACTTATCCATACTTACACGGACTTACGCACACTTACACGCACTTACATGCACCTAGACCCACTTACACACACTTACACCTACTTACACATACTTACACGTACTCACACAGACTTACGCACTTACACGTACTTACACATACTTACACATACTCACACGGACTTACATGTACTTACACGAACGTATACGCACTTACACGCACTTACACATACTTACACGCACTTACACATACTTACACATACTTACACGGACTTACGCACACTTAACGACACATACATGTACCTACACGCACTTACACACACTTAGACATACTTACATGCACTTACACAAACTTACACGCACTTACACATACTTACACGCACTTACACACACTGACACGTACTTGCAAGCACTTACACGCACTTACACACACTCACATGCACTTACACAAATTCACGCATACTTCCATGCAGGTACACGCAATTACCTGCACTTACACACACATACACGCACTTACACGCACTTACACGTACATACACACACTTACACACACTTACACAAACGTACACACACTTACACGTACTTACACGAACTTATATGTACATACACGCACTTACACACACTTACACGCGTTCACACACACTTTCACGTACTCTCACACACTCACATGTACTTACACGTACTCACACGCAGTTACACGCACTTATACACACTTACACATACTTACACACACTTACACACATTTACACGTACTTACACACACTTAGACGTACTTACACGCACTGACACAAACTCACACGTACTAACATGCACTTACACAAACTTACACGTACTTACACGACCCTACACAAACTTACACAAACTTACACACAGTTACACGCACTTACACACACTTACACGCACTTACACGCACTTACACACACTTATACGCACTTATACGAATGTACCCGCACTTACACGCACATACACAAACTTACACACAATTATACGTACTCTCACGCACTTACACGTACTCACACGCACTTATACATACTTACCCACACTTACACGCACTTACATGCACTTACACACACTTACACGCGCTTACACACACTTACCCACACTTACACGCACTGACACGAGCTCACACACAATCACACACACTTACGCAAACTTACACACACTTACACGCACGTACACGTAGTTACACGAATTTACACGTCCATACACGTACTTACATCCACTTACATGTACTTACACGCACTTACACACACTTACACATACTTACACAAATGTACACGCACTTACACGGACTTGCACAAACTTACACGCACTTACACACACTTACACACACTTACACGCACTTACACACACTCACATGCACTTACATGAACTTACACGTACTTATACGCACTTACATGCACTTACACATACTTTACACGCACTTACACGTACTTACACGCACTGAAACAAACTCACACACATTTACACGCACTTACACAACCTTACATAGAATTACACGCACTTACACGAACTTACACAAACTTACACGCACTAACTCATACTTACACACACTTACACACACTTACACATACTTACACAAACTTACACGCACTTACACACACTTACACGCACTTACATGAACTTATACGCACTGGCATATACTGGCACACACTTACACACACCTACACGCACTTACAGGCACTTACACGCACTTACACGCACTTACACGCACTTACACACATGTACACGCACTTATATGCACTTACATGCACTTAAACTCAGTTATATGTTTTTACACGCACTTACACACACTTACACAAACTTACACGTACTTTCACCCACTTACACGTACTTCTACATACTTACATATACTTACACGCACTAACACGCACCTACACATACTTACACGCACTTACACGCACTTACACGTACTTACACACACTTACACACACTTACACGCACTTACAGATACTTACACACACTTGCATGCACTTGCAGACACTTACATGCACTTACACCGACTTACACATGCTTACATGCACTTACACGCACTTACACGCACTTACACGTACTTACACATACTTACTTACACTTACACTCAATTACACAAACTTACACGTACTTACAAGTACTGACACGCACTTACACACACTTATACGTACTTACACGCACTTACACGCACTTACAAGCACTTAAACATATTTACACGCACTTACACCCATTTACACGCACTTACACATACTTATCGCACTTAGACGCACTTACACATACTTACATACACTTACACAAACTTACACATACTTACACGCACTTACACGCACCTACACGTACTTACACACACTTACACGCACTTACATGCACCTACACAAACTTACACATACTTACACGTACTTACACGCATTTACAAATACTTACACGCACTTATACACACTTACACGTACTGACACAAACTTACACGCACTTACACGCACTTCCACACAATTACACGGACTTACACAAACGTACATGCACTTACATGCACTTGTACAAACTTACACGTACTTACACGCACTTACACGCACTTCCACGCACTCACACATACTTACATCTACTTACACGCACTTACATACACTTACGCACACTTAAACGTACTTACACACACTTACACAAACGTACACGCACTTACACATACTTACACGCACTTACACGCACTTACATGCACTTACACACACTTACACGCACTAACACACACTTACACACACTTACACAATCTTACACACACTTACACGTTCTTACATGCACTTGCACGCACTTGCTTGCACTTACACACACTTACTTGCACTTACATACACTTACACGCACTTACACACACTTACACACACCTTCACAAACTTACACGTACTTACATGTACTTACAGGCACTTACGCGCACTTACACGTACTTACATACACTTACACGCACTTACACGCACTTACATACGTTTAGACGTGCTTACACAAACTTACACACACTTAAACCCACTTATACTTACTTTCATGTAGGTACACACACTTACATGCACTAACACACACTTATACATATTTACAAGTACTTACACAAACTTACACGCACTTAAACGTAATTACAGGCACTTACATGTACTTACATGCACTGGCACGCACTTACACGTACTTACACGCACTTACACGTACTTACACGCACTTACACGCACTTATACACTTAACGTACTTACACGCACTTACACGAACTTACACGCACTTACACATACTTACACCCACTTTCACATACGTACACATACTTACACGTACTAACACGTACTTACACATACTTACACGCATTTACACGAACTTACACACACTTACATGCAATTACACGCACTTACACGTACTTACACGCACTTACACGCACTTGCATGCACTTGCACACACTTACACGCACTTACACGCACTTACACACACTTATGCACACTTAAACGGAATTACACACACGTATACGCACTTACACGTACTTTCCAGGCACTTACATGCTCTTACGCGTAGTGACACGCACTCACGCACGCTTACACGCACTTTTACGCACTTGCACGCACTTATACGCACTCACACAAACTTCCACATACTTACACGCACTGAAACACGCATACACACACTTACACACACGTACACGCAATTACACGCACTTACACGTACTTACATGCACTTACACATACTTACTGGACCTAATACGCATTTACACACACCAAAACACACTTACACGTACTTGCACGCACCTACATGCACTTACACACAATTACACGCACTTAGGCACAATTACATGTACTTATACACACTGACACGATCTTATACGCACTTACACGTACTTACACGCACTTACACGTACTTACATGAACATACACGTATGTATACATACTTACAAGAACTTAAACGCACTCACACGCACTTACACGCACTTATAAACACTCACACGTACTTACACGCACTCACACATACTTACACGTACTTACACACTCTTACACACACCTACATGAACTTACACGCACTTATACACACTTACACGCACTTGCACGCACTGACACGAACTCACACGCACTTACACGCACTTGCACGAACGTATGCGCACTTACACAAACTTACACGAACTTACACGAACTTACATGAACTTACACGTAATTACACGCACTTATACGCACTTACACGCACTTACACGCACTTACACTTACACGCACTTACACAAACGTGCATGTACTAACACGCACTTACACGAACTTACACACACTTACATACAGTCACACACACTTACACGTACGCACACGCACTCCACACACTTGCACGCACTAACCTCGCTAACACGCACTCACACGCGCTTACACACACTTACACGCACTTTCACATACTGACATGAACTCCCACGCACTTACATACACTTACACAAACTTGCGCACACTTACATGCACTTACACAAACTTACACGAACTTACACACACTTACACGTACTTACACACACTTACACACACTTACACGCACTCATACACACTTAAATGCACTTACACGTACGTATACACATTTACACACACACACACGCACTTACACAAACTTACATGCACAGGCATGCACATATATGCACTTACACACACTTATACGTACTTACACGCACTTACACGCACTTATACGCCCTTACACGCACTTACACAGACTTACACGTACTTACACGCGCTTACACGCACTTACACAAACTTACATGCACTAGCACGCACTGGCACGTACTGGCACATACTTACACGCATTTACACGCACTTATATGCACTTACACGCACTTACATGTACTTACACACGCTTACACGCACTTACACACACTTACACACACTTACATGCAGTTACATGCACTTACACGCACTTACACATACTTATACGCACTTACATGCACTTACACGTACTTACACCATTTACACACACTTACATGCACTTACACAAACTTACACGTACAAGCATGCACTTACATGCACTTACACACACTTACACGCACTTACACATACTTACACACACTTACACGCACTTACACGCACTTACACGCACTTATACGCCCTTACACGCACTTACACAGACTTATACGTACTTACACGTACTTACACGCACTTATACAAACTTACATGCACTGGCACGCACTGGCACGTACTGGCACGTACTTACACGTATTTACACGCACTTATATGAACTTACACGCACTTACATGTACTTACACACGCTTATTCGCACTTATACACACTACACACACTTACATGCACTTACACGCACTTACACGTACTTACATGCACGTACACATACTAACAAGCACTTACACATACTTACACACACTTACACAAACTTACACGCACTTAAACATACTTACACGCACTTACACGCACTTACACACACTTACACACGCTTACACGCACTTGCACGCAGTTACACGCACTTACACGCAGTTACACGCGCTTACACTTATACGCACTTATACGCACTTACAGATATTTACATGCACTTACACGCACTCACACACACCTACACACACTCACACGTACGTACACGCACTTACACACACTAACATGCACTTACATGTACTCATACGCACATGCACACACTTACACACACTTACGCGTACTTACACACACTGACATGAACTCACACGTACTTAGACGCACTTACACGCAGTTACACGTACTTACACGCACTTGCATGCACTTGCACACACTTATGCGCACTTACACGTAATTACACGCACTTACACGCACTTACACGCACATACACGCACTTACACGCACTTACACAAACTTACACGCACGTACACACACTTACACAAACTTACACGTACGTATACATACTTGTACAAACTTACATGCACTTACACGTACTTATACATACTTACACGTACTTACATACACTTAAACGCACTTACACGCACTTACGCATACTTACACGCACTTACACATACTTACACGCACTTACTCATACTTACACGCACTTATACAAACTTATACGCACTTACACGCACGTACACACACTTACACGTACTTACACACACTAACACGTGCTTGTATGTATTTGCACACACTTACACACACTTACACGTATTTATACGCACTTACGCACACTTACACGCACTTACACGCACTTACATGCACTTACACGCACTTTACAGGCACTTACAGACACTTACACGCACTTACACGCACTTACACACACTTACACGCACTTTCACGCATTTGCACATACTTATACCCACTTAAACAAACTTACACACACTTATATGCACATACACACACTTACACACACTTACATGCACTTACACGCACTTACACGTACTTACACATACTTACACACACTTATATGCACTTACACACAGTTACACACACTTACGCACATTTACACGCACTTACACGCACTTACACAAACTGAAACGCACTTACACACACTTACACATACTTACATGCACTTGCACGCACTTACACGCACTTACACGTACTTACACGCATTTACATGCACTTATATACACTTACATGCAATTACACGCACATACCCATTCCTACACGCACTTACACGCACTGACACGAACGTACACGTACGTACGCGCACTTACACGCACTTATACCCGCTTATACAAACGTAAACACACTTACACGCACTTACACAAACTTACACGCACTTACATGCACTTACACGCACTTATACGCACTCACACGCACTTACACGTACTCACACACACTTACGTGCATGTACACGCACCTACATGCACTTACAGGTACTTACACGCACTTACACGCACTTACACGCACTTACACGCACTGACACAAACTCACATGTACTTACATGCACTTACACAAACTTACATGCACTTACAGGAACGCATACAAACTTACACAAACTTACATGCAAATACACGTACTTACACGCACTTACACGTACTTACACGCACTTATACACACTTACACGCACTGACACAAACTCACACGCACTTACACGCACTCACACAAACTTACACGAACCTACACGTACTTACACACACTCACACGCACTTACACGCACTTACATGCACTTACACGCACTTACACGCACTTACACGTACTTACACGCAATGACACGATCTCACACGTACTTACACGCACTTACACAAACTTATACACACTTACACGCACTTACACAAACATACACAAACTTACACGCACTTACACCTACTTACACGCACTTAAATACACAGACACGCACTCACACATACTTACACGCACTTGAACATACTTGCATGCTCTTGCACACACTTACACGCACTTACAGACACTTACACATTCTTAAGCATACTAATACGCACTTACACGCTCTCACACACACTTACACATACTTACACGCACTTACACACACTTACAAGCACTTACATGCACTTACACATACTTACACGCACTTTCACGTACTTACATGTACTTACACGCACTTACACACACTTACACAAACTTACACGTACTTACACACACTTACACATACTTACATGCACTTACACGCACTTACACGTACTTACACGCACTTACACGAACTTACACATACTTACATGCACTTCCACGCGCTTACACGTAGTTACACGAACTTACACGCACTTACATGCACTTACACACAATTACATACACCTACACACACTTACATGTACTTACACACACAGACACGATTGTATACTCACTTACACGTACTCACACGCATTTATACGTACTTACACAAACGTACACGCACTTACACGCTCTTACACAAACTTGCACTTACTTACACACACTTACACGCACTTACACGCGCTCACATACACTTACACGCACCTACACACATTTACACACATTTAGACACACTTACACACACTTACATGCACTTAAAAGCACTTACACACACTTACACGCACTTGCACGCACTGACACAAACTCACACGCACTTACACGCACTTACACAAACTGAAACGCACTTACACGAACTTACACAAACTTGCACGAACTTACACGTAATTACATGCACTCATACGCACTTACACGCACTTACCCATACTTACACTTACACGTACTTACGCAAACGTACATGTACTTACACGCACTTACACAAACTTACACGTACTTACATACACTCACACGCACTTACACGCGCGCACACACACTTACACGCACTTACACGGATTTACCCATACTAATGCGTACTTATATGCGCTTACACGTACTTACACGTACATACATGTATTGACACAAACTCACACGCACTTACATGCACTTACACAAACTTACACACACTTACACGCACTTACACGTACTTACACGCACATTATAGGCACTTACACGCACTTATATGCACTTACATGCACTGACACGCACTTACATGCACTTACACGCACTTTCACATACTTGAACGTACTTACACGCACTTACACAAACTTACACGCACTTACGCACACGTACACGCACTTACACACACTTACATGCACTTACACTCACTTACACGCACTTACAAGCACTTACACGTACTTATACATACTTACACGCATTTACACACACTTACACACAGTTACACGCACTTACACGTACTTACACGTACTTACACGCACTTACATGAACATACACGCACTTACACACACTTACTCAAACTTACACGCAATTACATGCACTTATACGCACTTCCATGCACTCACACGCACTTACACGTACCTACGCACACTTACACACACTTATAGGCACTTACACACACTTATACGCACTTACACGCACATACACGCATTGATACAAACTCACACGCACTTACATGAACTTACACACACTTACACACACTTACACAAACTTACACAAACTTACACGCACTTACACACACATATACGTACTTATATGCACTTACACACACTTTCACGCACTTATACAAATGTACACGCACTTACATACACTTATACAAACTTACACGTATTTACACGCACATACACGTACTTACACGCACTCAGACGCACTAACACGCAATTACACGCACTTACACAAACTTACATGTACTTACATGCACTTACACAAACCTACACATACTTACACGCACTGACACGCACTTACACGTACTAACACGCACTTACACATACTTACACGCACTTACATGCACTTACAAGCACTTACATGTACTTACACATACCAACTTACAATTATACGTACTGACACACACGTACACGTATTTACACGCACTTACACGCACTTACACGCACTTAGACGCACTTACACACACTTACACAAGATAACACACACTTACACACACTTACACGCACTTACATGTACTTATACGCACATACACGCACATAAACGCACTGACACAAACTCACACGCACTTACATGAACTTACTCACACTTACACGTACTTACACAAACTTACACAAACTTACACGCACTTATACACACGTAGATGTACTTATACACACTTACACATACTTTCACGCACTTACACGAACGTAGATGCACTTACACACACTCACACAAACTTACACGTACTTACACGCACTGACACGCACTTACACGCACGTACACCCACTTACACATACTTACACGCACTTATAGGTACTTACACGCACTTACACGTACTTACACACACTAACACGCACTTATACATACTGACATACACGTACGCGCACTTACACATACTTAGACGTACTTGCAGGAACTTACATGCACTTACACGTACTTACACCCACTTTCACGCACTTACACGCACTTACACGCACTTACACGCACTAACACGAACTTACACGCACGGTTACACACTTACATGCACTTACACGTGCTTACACGCACTTATACGCACTTACACGCACTAACATGAACTTACATGCACTTACACATAGTTACACGCACTTACACGCACTTACACTAACGTAGATGCACTTACACGCACTCACACAAACTTACACGCACTTATATGCACTTACATGCACTGACACGCAATCATACGTACTTTCACGCACTTACACAAACGTACACGCACTTATACTCACTTACACGAACATACACGCACTTACACGCACTTACACGCACTTACATGTACTTATTCACACTTACATGCACTTACACAAACTTACACAAACTTACACCCACTTACACCCACTTACACGCATTTACTCACACGTATACGCACTTAGACACACTTACACACACTTACACGCAGTTACACAAACGTACTCGTACTTACGCATACTTAACGAACTTACACGCACTTACATGCACTTATACGTACTTATACGCACTTACACGCACTTATACACACTTTCACGTACTTATAGGCACTGACACAAACTCACACAAACTTTCATACACTTACACGCACTTCTACACACTTACACACACTTACCCACACTTACACACACTTATACGTACTTACACACACTTTCATGCACTTACATGCACTTACATGCACTTACACGCCCTTAAACGTACTTACACGTACTTACACATCGTTATATGTACTTACACATACTTACACAAACTTATGCGCTAGCATGCACTAACACGCACTGGCACGCACTTACACGCACTTACATGCACTTACACGTACTTACATGCACTTACACGCACTTATACACTTACACGTACTTACACGCAATTACACGAACTTACATGCACTTACACATACTTACACGCATTATCACGTACGTACACATGCTTACACGCACTAACACGTACTTACACATACTTACACGCACTTACACAAACTTACCTACACTTACATGCAATAACACGCACTTACACGTACTTACATGCTCTTACACGCACTTGCATGCACTTGCACACACTCACACGCACTTACACGTACTTACATAAACTTACGCGCACTTATACGGAATTACACACACGTATATGCACTTACACGTACTTTACAGGCACTTGCATGCTCTTAAAAGTAGTGACACGCACTTACGCACACTTACACCAACTTTCACGCACTTGCACGCACTTAGACACACTCACACAAACTTCCAAATACTTACACGCACTTAAACACACTTACACACACTAACACACACTTACACGCAGTTACAGGCACTTACACATACTTACACGCACTTACACATACTTGAACGTATACGCACTTACACGCACTAACACACACTTACACGTACTTGCACGCACTTACACCCACTTACACATACTCACATGTACTTACATGTACTTACACGCACTTACATGCACTTACACACAATTACACACACTTATACGCACTTACACGTACTTACATGCACTGACACGATCTTATACGCACTTACACGTACTTACACACACTTACACATACTTATATGAACGTATACGTGCTTACACACACTTACAAGAACTTAAATGCACTTACACGCACTTACACGCACTTACACGCACTCACACGCACTTACACGCACTCACACACACTTACACGCACTTACACACTCTTACACACACTTACATATACTTACATGCACTTACACACACTTGCATGCACTTGCACGTACTGACACGAACTCACACGCGCTTACACGCACTTGCACAAACTTATACGCACTTACACAAACTTACACAAACTTACATGAACTTACACAAACTTACACGTAATTACACGCACTTATACGCTTTTACACGCACTTACACGCACTTATACTTACACGCACTTACACAAACGTACATGTACTTACACGCACTTACACAAACTTACACACACTTACATGCACTCGCACGGACTTACACGCACGCACAAGCACTTACACGCACTTGTACGCACTAACCCATACTAACACACTCACACGTGCTTACACGTACTTACACGCACTTACACATACTGACACGAACTCACATGCACTTACGTGCACTTACACGAACTTGCACAAACTTAATCGCACTTACACAAACTTACACAAACTTACACACACTTATACGTATTTACACGCAATGACACACACTTACACGCACTTACACAAACTTACACACACATACATACACTTACATGTACTTACACGCACTTACACGTACTGATATGCACGTACATGCACTTACACGTACCTATACGCATTTACACACACTTACATGTACTTACACATGCTTACACGCACTTACACAAACTTACACGCACCGGCACGTACTCGCACATACTTACACACACTTATATGCACTTACACGCACTTACATATACGTACACACGCTTAAACGCACTTACACAAACTTATACACACTAATAGGTACTTACACAAACTTACACAAACTTACACGCACTTACACGTACTTACACGCACATGCACGCACTTACACGCAGTTACACGTACTTACACACACTTACACGTACTGGCTTGCTCTTGCACACACTTACACGCACTTAGAGGCACTTACACATACTTACGCCCACTAACACGCACTTACACACTCTTACACACACTTACACGTATTTACACGCACTTACATACACTTACACGCACTTACATGCACTTACACGTACTTACACGTACTTTCATGCACTTACATGCACTTACACGTACTTACACACACTTACACAAACTTACACGTACTTACACGCACTTACACGTACTTACATGCACTTACACACACTTACACGCACTTACATGCACTTACACAAACATACACGCACTTACAAACACTTACACGCACTTACACGTAGTTACAAGAACTTACATGTACTTACATGCACTAATACAAACATACACGCACTTACAGACACTTACACGCACTAACACGTAGTTACAAGAACTTACATGCACTTACATGCACTTACACGTACTTACACGAACTTACACGTATTTACATACACTTACACACACTTCCATGTACTAAAACGCACTTACACGCACTCACACGCACTTATACGTACTTACACGTACTTACACATACTAACATGTACCTACACGCACTTACACACACTTACACACACTTATACACATTCACACAAACTCACACACACTTACACGCACTTACACAAACTTACACGTACTTACATGCACTCACACACACTTACACGCACTCATACGTACTTACACACACTTACACGCAATTACACGTACTTACACCCACTTAGACGCACTTCCACGAGCTTACACGCACTTACACACACTTATACGCACTGACACAAACTCACACATACTTACACGCAATTACACAATCTTACACACACTTACACACACCTACACACACGTACACACACTTACACGTACTTACACACACTTACATGTACTTACACATACTTACACGCACTTACACGCACTTACACGCACTTACACGCACTTCTACGCACTTACACAAACTTATACGTACTAGCACGCACTGGCACGCACTTACAAGCACTTACATGCACTTACATGCACTTACACACACTTGCACGTACTTACATGTACTTGTAAAACTTACACGCACTTACACGCAGTTACATGCACTTACACGCACTTAAACGTACTTACACAAACTTACATGCACTTACACACACATCCACGTGCTTACACATACTTACACACACTAACACCCACTTACACATACTTACACGTACTTACACGCACTTACACGCACTTACACAAACTTATACAAACTACTCGCACTTACACGCACTTACACGCATTTCACGCACTTACACGTGCTTACACGCACTTACACAAACTTACACACACTTACACGCACTTACACACACTTACACGTACTTAGACGCACTTATACGCACTTATACGCACTTACACGTACTTACACGCACTTGCACGCACTTATACGTACTTACACGCACTCACACGCACTGACACGCACTTACACACACTCACATGTACTTACACGCATTTACACACACCTACATGTACTTACACGTACTTACACACACTGATACGCACTTACACGTACTTATGCACACTGACATGAGCTCACACGCACTTACACGCATTTACATAAACTTACAAGCACTTACAGAAACATACACGAACTTACACAAACGTACACGCAAATACATGCACTTAAACGCACTTACACACAATTACACACACTTGTACATACTTACATGCACTTACACAAAACGTACATGCACTTACACGAACGTACACGGACATACACCCACTTACACAAACATACACCTACTTACACACACTCAAACACACTCACACGCACTCACACACACTTCCACACACTTACACGCACTTATACGCACTTACACGCACTTACACACACTTACACGTACTTACACGTACTGTTACAAACTCACACGTACTTATACGTACTTATACGCACTTATACGCACTTACACGCACTTACACACACTTACACGTACTTACACGCACTTAAACATACTTGCATGCACTTGCACATACTTACGTGCACTTACACACACTTACACGCACTTACACATACCTACATGCACTTACACGCACTTACACACACTTATACGCACTTACACACACTTACACACACTTACACACACTTATACGCACTAACATGCACTTACACGTACTTACGCGCACTTTCACACACTTACACGTACTTACACGCACTTACACCCACATACACAAATTTAGACACACTTACACGCACTTACACGTACTTACATGCACTTACACGTACTTACATGCACTTACACGTACTTACACGCACTTAGATGAACATACACAAACTTACACGCACTTACACGCAATTATACGCACTTACACAAACTTACACGTACTAGCACGCAGTGGCACGCACTTATACGCACATACATGGACTTACAGGCACTTACACGCACTTACACGCACTTACAGGCACTTAAACGCACTTACATGTGCTTATACACACTTACATGCACTTATACTCACTTATACAAACTTACACGCACTTACACGCACTTACACACACTTCCAGGTACTTACACGTACTTACAAGTACTAATGCACACTTACACATACTTACACGCACTTACACGCACTTACATGCACTTACACGCACTTACACGCACTTACACGGACTTGCACGTACTTGCATGCATGTGAACAAACCTGCTTGTACTTACACGCACTTGCACGCACTTACACATACTTACACGCACTTGCACGCACTTACACAAACTTACATATACTTACACGTACATACACGAATTTACACGCACTTATACGTATTCATACAAACTTACATGCACTTACATGTACTTACACGTACTTACATGTACTTACACACACTTACATGCACTTACACGCACTTACACGCACTTATATCCACTTATACGTACTTACACATACTTACATTTACACGTACTTACACGCACTTACACGGACTTACACGTACTTACACACACTAACACGCACTTACACGCACTTACACAAACTTACACGCACTTACACGCTCTTTCACACACTTACACGTACTTACACGCACGTACAAGTACTTGCATGCACTTGCACACACTTACACGCACTTACACGTACTTATACGCACATACGCACACTTACACGCACTTATACGCACTTACTCGCACTTACAGGCAATTTACAGGCACTTACACGCACTTACACGCACTTACACGCACTTATACGCACATGCACATAATTTCACCTACTTACACACACTTACACACACTTATACACATTTACACATACTTACACGTACATACACAATTTTACACGCACTTACACGCACTTACACACACTTACACGTACTTACACGCACTTAAATTTCCTTACATGTACTTACACGTACTTTCACGCACTTAAACGCACTTACATGCACTTACACGCACATACACAAATGTACACGCACTTACACGCACTTACACGTACTTGCATGCACTTACACGTACTTACACCCACTTACACGTACTTACACAAACTTACACGTACTTATACGCACTTACACGCACTTACACATAGTTACACAAACTTACACGTACTTACATGCACTTACACACACTTCCACGTACTCACACGCACTTCCACGCACTGACACACACTTATACGTACTTACACGTACTTATATGCACTAACATGCACTTACACACACTTACACGCACTTACACGTACTTACACGCACTTACACGCACTTACACGCACTGACACGAACTCGAACACACTTACACACACTTACACAAACTTACACGCACTTACACAAACTTACACGTACTTACATGCACTCACACACCTATACGCACTCACACGTACTTTCACTAACATGCACTTATACACACTTACACACACTCACACACACTTACACAAACGTACACGCACTTACACATAATAAAACACACTTACACGCACTGACACATACGTACACATACGTACACGCACTTACACGCACTTACACACACTTACACGAGCTTACATGTACTAGCACGCACTGGAACACACTTACAGGCACTTACACGCACTTACACGCACTTACACACACTTACATGTACTTACACGCACTTACATGCTCTTACACGCACTTACATGCACTTACTAGCACTTATACGCACTTGCACAAACTTACACACACTTACACGCACTTACACGCACTTCAATGTACTTACATGCACTTATATGCACTAACACGTACTTACACATACTTACACGCACTTACACGCACTTACACGCACTGACATCAACTTACACGCACTTACGCACACTTACACGCACTTATACTCACTTACATGGATGTACACACACTTACATGCACTTACATGAAATTACACGCACTTACATGCACTTACACACACTTACACGCACTCACACACACTTACACATACTCACACGTACTTACACGTATTTAAACACACCTCTACACACTTGCACGCACTTACACGCACTTACACGCACTGACAGGAACTCACACGTACTTACACGCACTTACATAAACTTACACGCACTTGCACGAACGTACACAAACTTACACGAACTTACACACAAATACACGTACTTACACGCACTTACACAAACATACATGCACTTACACGCACTTACACTTACTTTCACGTACTTACACACACTCATATGCACTCACACGCACTCACACGCAATTCCCACACTTACACGTTCTTATACACACTTACACGCACTTCCACACACACTTACATGTACTTACACGCACTGACACAAACTCACACGCACTTACACGCACTTACAAAAACGTATACACACTTACATGCACTTACACAAACATACACGAACTTACACACACTTACACGTACTTACACGCACTAACACTTACTTACACGCAGTTATACGCACTTACACGTACTTACACGTACGTAAACATACTTGCATGCACTTGTATACACTTACACGCACTTACACGCACTTACATATACCTACACGCACTTACACACACTTACACACATTACACGCACTTATACGCACTTACACGCACTGATATGCACATACACGTACTTACACGCACTTTCACATACTTACACGCACTTACACGCACTTACACGCAATTACACAACTTACACACACTTACATGCACTTACACGTACTTACATGCACTTAAACATACGTACACGCACTTACACGTACTTACACAAACTTACACGCACATATACGTACTTACACGCCCTTACACGTAGTTACACGCTCTTACACGCACTTTCATGCGCTTACACACACTTACACGAATGTATACACACTATTATGTACTTAAACATATTTACACGTACTTGCACATACTTACACGCACTTACACGCACTCACACACACTTAAACGTATTTACATGCACTTACATGCACCTACACGCAATTACCCACACTTACACGCAATGACACGCACGTACACACACTTACACAAACTTACACGCACGTACGCTCACTTATACTTACTTATACGCACTTACATAAATGTACACACACTTACACGCACTTACACGAACTTACATGCACTTACATACACTTAAACACACTTCCACGTACTCACGCACACTTACACGTACTCACACGTACTTACACGTACTTACACGTACTTACACGCACTAACATGCACTTACACGCACTTACACACACTTACACGCACTTACATGCACTGACACAAACTTACACGTACTTCCACAAACTTACAAGCACTTACACAAACTTTACCAAACTTACACGCACTTACACACACTTACACGTACTTATACGAATGTACACGCACTTATACGCACTTACATGAACTTACACGCACTAACATGCACTCACACACGTACACGCACTCACACGTACTTACACGCTATTATACACACTTACACGCACTTAGACGCACTTACACGTGATTACACGCATTTACACGCACTTACATGCACTGACACGAACTCGCACATACTGATATGCACTTACACAAACTTACATACACTTACATGCACTTATACGAACTTACACGAGCTTACATACACTTACACACTTACACGCACTTACACACACGTACACGCACTTATACTCACTTACACACACTTACACGTACTTACACGCACTTGCACGAACTTACGCGTACTTACACGCACTTACACGCACGTATACGCACTTACATGGACTCACACGTACTAGCATGCACTGGCACGCACTTACACGCACTTACACGTACTTACACGCACTTACACGCACTTACACGCACTTACACATACTTACACGCACTTACACGCACTTACACATACTAATACGCACTTACACAAACTTACACGCACTTACACGCACTTATACACACTTCCAGGTACTTACACGCAGTTACACGCACTTATACATACTTACAGGTACTTACACACACTTACACGCACTTACATGCACTTTCACATACGTACACGCATTTACACGCACTTGCATGCACTTGCATACACTTACATGTACTAACACGCACTTACACGCACTTACATGCACTTACATGCACTTACTCAAACTTACATGCACTTACATGTACTTACATACACTTACACGCACTTACACACACTTACACGTACTTACAGAAACTTACACGCACTTATACGTATTTATACAAGCTTACATGCACTTACGTGTACTTACACGTACTTACACGTACTTACACACACTTACATGCACTTACACACACTTACACGCACTTACACGCACTCACACATACTTACATATACTGACACGCACTTACACACACTGACACAAGCTTAAACGTACTTACACATACTAACACGCACTTACACATACTTATACACACTTACACAAACTTACAGGTACTTACACGCACTTACATGCACTTACACGCACTTACACACACTTACACGTACTTACACGCACTTACACGTACTTGCATGCACTTGCATACACTTACACGTACTTACACGCACTTACATGCACTTACGTGTACTTACACGCACTTACACGCACTTACACGCACTTACACACACTTTACAGGCACTTACACGCACTTACACACACTTACACGCACATACACGCACATACACGTACTTTCGTGTACTTATTCACACTTACACGCACATATACACACTTACATACACTTAAACACACTTACACAAACTTACACACACTTACACGCACTTACATGCACTTACACGCACTTAACGCACTTACACGCACTTACACATAGTTATACATACTTACACGCACTTAAACGCACTTACACGTACTTACATGAACGTATACAAACTTACATGCACTTATACGCACTTTCACGCACTTGCACGCACTTATATGCACTTACATGCTTTCACACGCACTTACACACATTTACATGCACTTACATGCACTTACACGCAAAAACACGCACATATCCACACTTACACGCACTTAAATGCACTGACATGAACTTACATGCACTTAGGCGCACTTGCACCCACTTACACCCACTTACACAAACGTACACGCACTTATACGCACTTACATGACCCCCTATGCACTTACATTCACTTATATGAACTTACACGCACTCACATGCACTTACACACACTCACACACACTTACACGTATTTACACACACCTACACGCACGTTTACGCACTTACACACACTTACACACACTTACATGCACTTACACGCACTTACACAAACTTACACGTACTTACACGCACTTACACGCACTTATACAAAGTTACACACACTTACACAAACTTACACAAACTTACACAATTTTACACACAAATATACGCACTTACATGCACTTACACGCACTTAGACGTACTTATATACACTTACATGCACTTATACAAACGTACACGCACTTGCACAAACTTACGCAAACTTACACGTACTTACACACACTGACACACAATTCCAAGCACTCACACACACTTTCACGCACTCACATACACTTCACACACTTACACAGACTTACACAAACTTATACGCACTTACACACACTTACACACACTTACACACACTTACACGCACTTACACGTACTTATACGCACTTTCACGCCCTTACACGCACTTACACGCACTTACACACACTTACACAAATTACATGCACTTACACGCACTTACACATACTTATATGTACTTACACGCACTTACACGCACTTACACGCACTTATACAAACTTACACGTACTTACACGCACTTACACGCACTTACATGTAGTTACATGCCCTTACACATACTTACATGCACTTACACACACTTACACGAATGGATACACACTTACACGCACTTACACGCACTCACACGCACTTGCATGCACTTACATGCACTTACACACACTTTCACACACTTACACGCATTTACATGCACTGACACGCACTTGCACTCACTGACAGGAACTCACATGCACTTACACACACTTACACGAAATTACACACACCTACACGCACTTACACAAAATTACCCGAACTTACACGCACTTACATGCACTTACACACAATTGTACACACTTTCGTGTGTAAGTGCGTATAAGTGTGTACGTAGTCCTACTTGCGCCCTACTTGCGCCCTACTTGCACCCTACTTGCGCCCTACTTGCACCCTACTTGCACCTTACTTGCGCCATACTTGCGCCCTACTTGCACCCTACTTGCGCCCTACTTGCGCCCTACTTGCGCCCTACTTGCGCCCTACTTGCGCACTACTTGCGCGCTACTTGCGCCCTACTTGTGCCCTACTTGTGCCCTACTTGCGCCCTACTTGCGCCCTACTTACGCCCTACTTGCGCCCTACTTGCGCCCTACTTCCGTCCTACTAGCACCTTACATGCGCCCTACTTGCGCCCTCCGTGCGACCTACTTGCGCCCGACTTGTGCCCTACTTGCGCCCTCCTTGCGTCCTACTTACGCCCTACTCGTACGGTACTTGTGCCCTACTTGCGCCGTACTTGCGCCCTACTTACGCCTTACTTGCGCCATACTTGCGCCCTCCTTGCGCCTTACTTATGTCCTACTTGCGTCCTACTTGCGGCCTACTTGCGTCCTACTTGCGGCCTACTTGCGTCCTACTTGCGGCCTACTTGCGTCCTACTTGCGGCCTACTTGCGTCCTACTTGCGGCCTACTTGCGTCCTACTTGCGGCCTACTTGCGTCCTACTTGCGGCCTACTTGCGTCCTACTTGCGGCCTACTTGCGTCCTACTTGCGGCCTACTTGCGTCCTACTTGCGGCCTACTTGCGTCCTACTTGCGGCCTACTTGCGTCCTACTTGCGGCCTACTTGCGTCCTACTTGCGGCCTACTTGCGTCCTACTTGCGGCCTACTTGCGTCCTACTTGCGGCCTACTTGCGTCCTACTTGCGGCCTACTTGCGTCCTACTTGCGGCCTACTTGCGTCCTACTTGCGGCCTACTTGCGTCCTACTTGCGGCCTACTTGCGTCCTACTTGCGGCCTACTTGCGTCCTACTTGCGGCCTACTTGCGTCCTACTTGCGGCCTACTTGCGTCCTACTTGCGGCCTACTTGCGTCCTACTTGCGGCCTACTTGCGTCCTACTTGCGGCCTACTTGCGTCCTACTTGCGGCCTACTTGCGTCCTACTTGCGGCCTACTTGCGTCCTACTTGCGGCCTACTTGCGTCCTACTTGCGGCCTACTTGCGTCCTACTTGCGGCCTACTTGCGTCCTACTTGCGGCCTACTTGCGTCCTACTTGCGGCCTACTTGCGTCCTACTTGCGGCCTACTTGCGTCCTACTTGCGGCCTACTTGCGTCCTACTTGCGGCCTACTTGCGTCCTACTTGCGGCCTACTTGCGTCCTACTTGCGGCCTACTTGCGTCCTACTTGCGGCCTACTTGCGTCCTACTTGCGGCCTACTTGCGTCCTACTTGCGGCCTACTTGCGTCCTACTTGCGGCCTACTTGCGTCCTACTTGCGGCCTACTTGCGTCCTACTTGCGGCCTACTTGCGTCCTACTTGCGGCCTACTTGCGTCCTACTTGCGGCCTACTTGCGTCCTACTTGCGGCCTACTTGCGTCCTACTTGCGGCCTACTTGCGTCCTACTTGCGGCCTACTTGCGTCCTACTTGCGGCCTACTTGCGTCCTACTTGCGGCCTACTTGCGTCCTACTTGCGGCCTACTTGCGTCCTACTTGCGGCCTACTTGCGTCCTACTTGCGGCCTACTTGCGTCCTACTTGCGGCCTACTTGCGTCCTACTTGCGGCCTACTTGCGTCCTACTTGCGGCCTACTTGCGTCCTACTTGCGGCCTACTTGCGTCCTACTTGCGGCCTACTTGCGTCCTACTTGCGGCCTACTTGCGTCCTACTTGCGGCCTACTTGCGTCCTACTTGCGGCCTACTTGCGTCCTACTTGCGGCCTACTTGCGTCCTACTTGCGGCCTACTTGCGTCCTACTTGCGGCCTACTTGCGTCCTACTTGCGGCCTACTTGCGTCCTACTTGCGGCCTACTTGCGTCCTACTTGCGGCCTACTTGCGTCCTACTTGCGGCCTACTTGCGTCCTACTTGCGGCCTACTTGCGTCCTACTTGCGGCCTACTTGCGTCCTACTTGCGGCCTACTTGCGTCCTACTTGCGGCCTACTTGCGTCCTACTTGCGGCCTACTTGCGTCCTACTTGCGGCCTACTTGCGTCCTACTTGCGGCCTACTTGCGTCCTACTTGCGGCCTACTTGCGTCCTACTTGCGGCCTACTTGCGTCCTACTTGCGGCCTACTTGCGTCCTACTTGCGGCCTACTTGCGTCCTACTTGCGGCCTACTTGCGTCCTACTTGCGGCCTACTTGCGTCCTACTTGCGGCCTACTTGCGTCCTACTTGCGGCCTACTTGCGTCCTACTTGCGGCCTACTTGCGTCCTACTTGCGGCCTACTTGCGTCCTACTTGCGGCCTACTTGCGTCCTACTTGCGGCCTACTTGCGTCCTACTTGCGGCCTACTTGCGTCCTACTTGCGGCCTACTTGCGTCCTACTTGCGGCCTACTTGCGTCCTACTTGCGGCCTACTTGCGTCCTACTTGCGGCCTACTTGCGTCCTACTTGCGGCCTACTTGCGTCCTACTTGCGGCCTACTTGCGTCCTACTTGCGGCCTACTTGCGTCCTACTTGCGGCCTACTTGCGTCCTACTTGCGGCCTACTTGCGTCCTACTTGCGGCCTACTTGCGTCCTACTTGCGGCCTACTTGCGTCCTACTTGCGGCCTACTTGCGTCCTACTTGCGGCCTACTTGCGTCCTACTTGCGGCCTACTTGCGTCCTACTTGCGGCCTACTTGCGTCCTACTTGCGGCCTACTTGCGTCCTACTTGCGGCCTACTTGCGTCCTACTTGCGGCCTACTTGCGTCCTACTTGCGGCCTACTTGCGTCCTACTTGCGGCCTACTTGCGTCCTACTTGCGGCCTACTTGCGTCCTACTTGCGGCCTACTTGCGTCCTACTTGCGGCCTACTTGCGTCCTACTTGCGGCCTACTTGCGTCCTACTTGCGGCCTACTTGCGTCCTACTTGCGGCCTACTTGCGTCCTACTTGCGGCCTACTTGCGTCCTACTTGCGGCCTACTTGCGTCCTACTTGCGGCCTACTTGCGTCCTACTTGCGGCCTACTTGCGTCCTACTTGCGGCCTACTTGCGTCCTACTTGCGGCCTACTTGCGTCCTACTTGCGGCCTACTTGCGTCCTACTTGCGGCCTACTTGCGTCCTACTTGCGGCCTACTTGCGTCCTACTTGCGGCCTACTTGCGTCCTACTTGCGGCCTACTTGCGTCCTACTTGCGGCCTACTTGCGTCCTACTTGCGGCCTACTTGCGTCCTACTTGCGGCCTACTTGCGTCCTACTTGCGGCCTACTTGCGTCCTACTTGCGGCCTACTTGCGTCCTACTTGCGGCCTACTTGCGTCCTACTTGCGGCCTACTTGCGTCCTACTTGCGGCCTACTTGCGTCCTACTTGCGGCCTACTTGCGTCCTACTTGCGGCCTACTTGCGTCCTACTTGCGGCCTACTTGCGTCCTACTTGCGGCCTACTTGCGTCCTACTTGCGGCCTACTTGCGTCCTACTTGCGGCCTACTTGCGTCCTACTTGCGGCCTACTTGCGTCCTACTTGCGGCCTACTTGCGTCCTACTTGCGGCCTACTTGCGTCCTACTTGCGGCCTACTTGCGTCCTACTTGCGGCCTACTTGCGTCCTACTTGCGGCCTACTTGCGTCCTACTTGCGGCCTACTTGCGTCCTACTTGCGGCCTACTTGCGTCCTACTTGCGGCCTACTTGCGTCCTACTTGCGGCCTACTTGCGTCCTACTTGCGGCCTACTTGCGTCCTACTTGCGGCCTACTTGCGTCCTACTTGCGGCCTACTTGCGTCCTACTTGCGGCCTACTTGCGTCCTACTTGCGGCCTACTTGCGTCCTACTTGCGGCCTACTTGCGTCCTACTTGCGGCCTACTTGCGTCCTACTTGCGGCCTACTTGCGTCCTACTTGCGGCCTACTTGCGTCCTACTTGCGGCCTACTTGCGTCCTACTTGCGGCCTACTTGCGTCCTACTTGCGGCCTACTTGCGTCCTACTTGCGGCCTACTTGCGTCCTACTTGCGGCCTACTTGCGTCCTACTTGCGGCCTACTTGCGTCCTACTTGCGGCCTACTTGCGTCCTACTTGCGGCCTACTTGCGTCCTACTTGCGGCCTACTTGCGTCCTACTTGCGGCCTACTTGCGTCCTACTTGCGGCCTACTTGCGTCCTACTTGCGGCCTACTTGCGTCCTACTTGCGGCCTACTTGCGTCCTACTTGCGCCCTACATGCGCCCTACTTGCGCCCTACTTGCGCCCTACTTGCGCCCTACTTGCGCCCTACTTGCTCCCTACTTGCGCCCTACTTGCGCCCTACTTGCGCCCTACTTGCGCCCTACTTCCGCCCTACTCTCGCCCTACTTGCGTCCTACTTGCGTCCTACTTGCGCCCTACTTCCACCCTGCCACAGGCCCGTGCCGACATAGATCACCCAACTCTCGCTCAAACATTCCAGCACATGCGCCCTGGAGCATACGACGTAGCGCCTCTGGGCACGCGTCTTGGGTGCCTCCGAGACTAAGGGGCAGGAATTTCCGCTGACCCGAAATGACAAAAATTCATACATACGCACATCGCACGCTCGTGCCGACATCGGTGACCCAACTTGCGCTAAAAAAGTCCAGCCCACGCGCCCTGGAGCATACGACCTAGCGCCTGCGGGCACGCGTCTCGGGAGCCTATGAGACTAAGGGGCGGGAATCTCCGCCGACCCAAAATGTGACTCCGAACAAGTAACAAAAGGGCGAAAGCTCATTTGATTTTGATTTTTTGTACGAATACAAACTGTGAAAGCATGTCCTATCGATCCTTTAGTCTTTCGGAATTTGAAGCTAGAGGTGTCATAAACGTTACTACAGGGACAACTTGCTTGTGGCAGCCAAGCGTTCATAGCGACGTTGCTTTTTGATCCTTCGATGTCGGCTCTTCCTATCATTGTGAAGCTGAATTCACCAAGTGTTGGATTGTTCACCCACCAATAGGGAACGTGAGCTGGGTTTAGACCGTCGTGAGACAGGTTAGTTTTACCCTACAAATGATATGGTGCCGCAACAGCAATTCAACTTATCACGAGAGGAACCGTTGAATCACATAATTGGTAATTGCGCTTGGCTGAAAAGCCAGTGGCGCGAAGCTACCATGTGTAGGATTATGACTGAACGCCTCTAAGTCAGAATCCATGCTAGAAGCGGCACTTTTTACCTCCTCGGGTGTTACCCGCCTCGAAAAAGGGGCGCCTGTGCGCCTCCGAGAGCATATGTCGTGACTTGTCTGGACCAATTCCGAATGTTTGGGGAGATAAATCATTTACAGACAACTTAAACCAGAACGGGGTGATGTAAGTGGCAGAGTAGCCTTGCTGCTACGATCCACTCAGGTTCAGCCTCTATTCTATTGATTCGTTCCTCCGAGAACTCCCCTCCCCTCCCCTCCCCTCCCCTCCCCCCAAACGAGATGTTTGCTTTTGGCAACGCATGCGGGTGTGACTCCCGCTCTCGTTTCAACCCATTCCACTGCATCAACAGCCCGCAAACCCGGCCACGCACCACAATTGCACACCAACGAACTCCACTACCTGCACAAGACGCACACCCACGTATCACCCACCTGTTCCACGCCCACCCACACGTACCCATCCAAGCGCACGCAGGCCTCTTTCCCTCCCCACGCGTCGTACCAACCGAGGCACCCCCACGCCTCTTTCCAGCCCCACGGGTCATACCAACCCAAGCGCCCGCACCCCTCTTTTTCACCCCACGAGTCGTACCAACCCAAGCTCACGCACCCCTCCTTTCCACCCCACGAGTCGTATCGACCCGCTCGCCATCCCACGCACGCACGGCACGCCCCGTCTTTGTAGCCTCATCCCCGTCGCCTCTCGTTAATCCCACCACTCTGCGTGCCACTAACACGACAAGCCTCTCCAGTGCCCGACCGCCACTCATCCGTCGCATTTGCATGTTGCTACCGCCACTACACCCCACCCCTCCTTGACACCGCCCGTGCTTCCCGGTCCCCAAACCATTGCCATACGCGTACCTCCGTCCTCCCTCCCACAACCCCTCTACTCCTCCCTGTGTGGAAATACAACGCATCGACGTGCCCATTCCGCTCCTTCACGTTGCATCGCCGTGCCCGCTCACGCTAGTGTCACATTATCGGCCCATCCCTTTCAAAGCGTGGTACGATCATACCTGGGCTACTACTCCAGATCCCATTCGAAATCCGCAGATAAGCGCCCATGGGCCAGAATAGTACTGGGATGGGTGACCTCCCGGGAAGTCCTGGTGTCGTACCCATTTTTACCTCCCAAAGGCACACCTGATTCCTCTCCGAGACGAGGGAGTGGAAACTAGGACACCAATGGCAGACTTGCGGCCTACTTGCACCCTCGTTGCGTCCTACTTGAGCCCCAGTTCTGCCCTACTTACTTGCGCCCTGCTTGCGTCCTACATGCGACCTATCTATCCTACTTGCGCCCTACTTGCGCCCTACTTGCGCCATACTTGCGCCCTACTTGCACCCTACTTGAGCCCTACTTGCGCTCTACTTGCGCCCTACTTGTACCCTACTTGCGCCCTACGTGCGCCCTACTTGCGCCCTACTTGTGCCCTACTTGCAACCTACTTGCGCCCTACTTGTGCCCTACTTGCGCCCTACTTGCGCCCTACTTGCCCCCTAATTGTGCCCTACTTGCGCCATACTTGCATCCTACTTGCGCCCAACTTGCGACATACTTGCGGCCTACA
>SZWC01026110.1:18904-33238 GCA_023375785.1 Penium margaritaceum
TCTCTCTCTCTCTCTCTCTCTCTCTTGCTCTCTAACTCTCTATTTCTCTCTCCCTAATTTTTTTCCGTCCAAACTTTTCAAATTGGATAAGGCTTTCAAATTCACGCCCTTTCCTCACCCACCTCTTCCCCAATCTTCTCCAAAATTTTTCTCCTAGCCTTTCAACTTCCAATCCTCTTCCTTCATCATCACCACCTACCGCACCTCCTCCAATTTTTGCTACCAATCCTTTTGTTCTTACTGTCTTCTCCAGCAAACTCTACACACCTTTTGATTTGTTGATTATTGCTCATGTCGTTTCTATTTTTGGTTGCTGATTTAAATGTATGTTACGATAGGAAAACAATATAGTATTCCTTCATTCTGCACATGCTTTTCTCGTTCGAGCCCTTTTTCTTCAAGTTCATTTACACTCTACATTCTCCATTTTCCTATGGTAATTTCTTCATACTACTCTTTGGTTTCTTCTTCCTCCTCTTCGATCTTTTCCTTCTCCTCCTTATCTCTTTCCTTGTCGTTTTACTTCACCTTCTTCCCTCCTCGGCCTCCTCCTCACCCTTCCTCTCCCACACCTCCCCATCCCCCTTCTTTTCCTTGTCCTTTTCCTTTTCTTCCCTCGGATCTTGTCCCTCCTCCTCCTCCTCACCATCCTTTGCCTCCTTCACCACCTGCGCCCCCTTCTTCTACCCTTCCTCATTGTATTACTACAACTACCCTTGGCGATGCTTCTCCTCCTTCACGTTTTTTCCCACCTCCACAATACCATTTCTTTCATCCTCCTCGTAATCTTCCCTTCTCCTCTTTCTTATCCTCTTCCTCTCTCTTCTACTACTTATCCTCATCATCATCTTCTTCCTCCACCTCCTCTTTATCCTCTCCCTCCTCATTCTTCTCCTCATACACCTACCCCTCCCCATCTCTCTATTCCTACATGGCATCCTCCTCATCCTCCTATTCGTTTCTCTTTTCTCACATGTGACTCCCTATCTAGTGCCTGTAAAACTTTACCATATACTCAATTCTAGATTTCCATGTTCTCATGCAAGCATTTCCTTTCCTTGCCCACATCACCACATGCCATGTACTTGAGCATGTGGCATGTAGCCTGGTCATTCATTTTTTCTATACATCCCTTCCCAAGGTTTGAAATGGTGCATACTCATGAAAGAAATCCCCACTCTTTCCTGGTTTATGGTAACCACTTCCTTGGTTTCCGACAATTCATGGTAGAGATAATACCACCCCTCTCCTTCATGTGTTGTGCTTATCCCATGTGACTCTTTGTTGGAAGGGAGTCCGATAACCATTACACATGCCAATAGCTCTTCAAAAATGGTTTTTGTTGAAATCGTGTACAAAGCCATCGCACAAGTACCTTGTACACATTTACAACAAATACCAAGACACCGTCCAAATTGACACAAAAGACCACAGCACCATCCATTTTTGGAATCATCCCCATCTTGATTATAGATTCAACATCATTCCACATCATTCATCTTCCGTGCTTCTGGTGAGGATGTAAAATAATTTGTTTCCTCTTTCTCCTCTCCCCCTTTTCTCTCCCACTCTTGTGACTTTCTCTTCTTCTCTTTCTCCCTCTCTTTGCTCCCTCTCCCTTTTCTCTACGTTCAATCTGCTCTCTCTACCCCACTCCACCTCTTCACTCTCCCCTCTCACTCTTTGTCTATCTTCCCCTCTCCCTCTACTCTACCTCTATGTGCTGTTTTTGCTCTCTTTAGTCTCTTTGCCCCTCCCTTCTCTACTTTTCTTGCCCTCTCTACCTTGGCCCATCTCTTTTGTCTCTTTCTCACCTTTTTCTCCATTCCTCTCTCCCTCTCCTCTCCTTCCTTGATCCGTCTCTAACTTTCCCTCAATCTCACCTTTCTCTTTCTCTTTGTGGTCCTCTCTATCTCTCTCATGCACCTATCTTTCTTTCTATCCCCTCTCTCTCCTCTTCCCTCCTCCTCTTTTCCCTCTTCCTCTCTCCTTCTCTCCTTACTCTCTCACTCACCTCCCCCTTCCTATCTCTCTCTTTCCCCATCTTCCTCTCTCTCTCCCTCTCTTTCTTTCTTTGCCTCTCACACACACTATCTTCTCTCTCTACCCTCCTCTCTCTCTCTCATTTGCTCTCTCTCTCTCTCTATCTCTCTCTATCTCTCTCTCTCTCTATCTCTCTCTCTCTCTCTCTTTTCTCTCTTTCTCTCCCTCTTTTCTTCTATCTCTCTCTCCTCTTCCTCCTCTCTCTGCTCCCTCTACCCTCCCTGTTCTCTGTGCCCCCCTTCCTCTGCCCTCTCTCTCTCTCTCTCTCTCTCTCTCTCTCTCTCTCTCTTTCTCTCTCTCGCTCTCTCTCTCTCTCTCTCCCTCTTGCACTATATCACTCTCTACTCTCTTTCTTTCTCTCTCCCCCTCTCACTCCAACCTCTTTCTCTCTCTCTCTCTCTCTCTTACGATCTCTCTTTCCCTCTCTCTCTCCCTCTCTCCCTCTCTCTTTCCCCCTCTTTCTCCATCTCTTTCTCCCCCCCTCTCTCTCCCCCTCCTTTCTCTCTATCTCCCTCTCTCTCTTTCTATGTGTTTCCACTCTCTCTCACTCTTTCTCTTTACACCTCCCTTACTCTATTGCACTTCCACCTCCTACTCTCAGCCTTACTCATCTTTTTTTATCTACCTCCTACTTCGTCGTCCTCCTTCACCTCTTTTGTTTCCCCCACCCCGCCCTCCCTCCCCCTCACCCCTGTTTCCTCCCCCTTCCTTGCTCTTTGATCACCATTGCTTAATGCTTTCCCTCTCTCTTCTCTTATTTCCTTCTTCCCTCCTTCCTCTCTCGTCATCTCCCTTTTTTTCTTCTTCCCTCTCCCTCCTTTTTCTGCTTATGCTTTGACGTGATCTCTCTCATCTTTCTGCTCTCCTTGCCTTCTCTAGCTTCTTTTCCCCCACTTGTTTGTCTTGTAAATCTCTGGGTTCTCTAGATGTGTGTGGTCTTCTAGAAGACTAGTACCTTCCCCCTCTAGACTACATCTCTATGCATTGGTGAGCTTGTTCCCTATTTCTTGCACTCTCTCTTATTACAACACTTCTTGCCTCTTCTCTTTCCCTATTTCTTCCTCTACTCCCCCCTCTTTTTCTTCTGATTTTTCTCATCCTCTTGCTCCTTTCTATCCTCCTTTCTTCTTTTTATGTCTGGCCCATCTCTCCCATATCTGTGCCTTGCTTGTGCTTTCCGTGCACCTCATGTGTGTTTCTTGTGCAGCTTGTGTCCGCATTCTCTACTTGTACACCCTTCCTTATTGACAATCATTCCTTCCTTTTTGCGCTCATTTCCGGCCTTCACTCACCTTGTGTTGCCCCTCCCTCCACCTTTTTGTTCTCTCTTGTCATTACCTCCCTCGATCTTGTTGTTTTCACTCCCCGTGCGCCTTGTGTGTGGTCCTCGGCAAGGACCACATACTCATCAGCCTCGGCAAGGACCACACATCTCCTTTTCTCCCTTGCTCATTTCCCTCCATCTTTCCCCTTCTTATTTCTCCCTCATGCAGTCCAGCCTCTCTTTATCCTCTCTTCAAATTTCCTCTTCTGCATTGGGTCTCTTTTCTCATTCGTCTTACTGCTCCCCCAACTCCATCGTCTCCTCCACTGCTCAATCGGCTCCATCGGCCTTGGCTCGGCGTCCAACCCTGGCCCGTCACATCATTGGGATGTGCTCTCTTCCATCGCTCCTGCGCCCTTGGTCCAAACTCCTATTGGCGTTCCATTGCCACTTGGTGCTGCTCCACCTGCCTCATCTTGGTTCACCCCTCCAGCCCTCCAGGTTTCCTCCCGTTGTATTGGATCGGTTCGTATTGTCTCCCTTGCGGTCTCTCTTCTTGGGTCATTTATAGCAACCACCTCCTCCCCTCTCCTCATCTCCCCTCCTTTTGGCTATGCAACTCTCACCTATCTCCCCACCTTCTCACCAACCTCTCTCCTCTCCCACTTTCTTGTTTTCATCCCTCTCTCTTTCCCTTTCTCTTTCTCTCTCTTGGTCTGCTTTTCTCTCTCTCTCTCTCCCTCCTTTTTCATCCCCCCAGCCAACCATCTATTGCCCCTACCCTTCCTCTCCTCCATTTCCTTTCCTTCAGTCTGGGCTCCTCCCTTTCTTTCTTTCCTCCATTCCTCTTTCCTTGGCTCCTCTACTTCCTTCCTATTCCCCTCCGATTCACTCTCTTCCTTGACATTTTCTTCCTCCTCTCCTTTTCTTTTCTTTCTAGTGCATCATTCTCCCTCTATACTCTCTTTTTTCCTTCCCTCCTCTCTCTCTCTCCTCTCTCTCTCTCTCTCTATCTCCCTCCCTCTCTCTCTCTCTATCTCTCCATATATCTCTCTTTCTCTCTCTCCCCTTGCCTCATTGTGCTTTTGCTCCCTCTTTCCTCTGTGCTCCCTTGTTTGTTTGCCTTGTTCCTCTCCCCCCTCCGTCCCATCCATCTTTCCTCTCACTCTCCCTACATCCCTTTCTTACCTTCGGCTAATCTCTTGCATTCCCTTTCATCTGCTCTCCATTTTATCCCCTTCAATTGTCTCTATCATCATCTTCCCCCTCCATTGAGGTCTCTTTCATCATCTTTTGTTGTTGTTTGTGCATTGTTCCACTTTCTTGTGTGCATCTTCACTTCTCCCTTCAGTCCTATGTTTCTTTGCCCCCTTTCCCACCCTTGTTGAGTACAATGTGCTTCTTTTTTGCCACTTGGTAAACTTGGCCTCTAGCCATTCTTGCTCTTTCTCTATTCTTCCTTCTCTCCTTGTCTCCTTAGTACACTCCCTTAAACACACATTCCACAGTATGGGTCCTCTCTAACAACCTATTGTGGTTTGGTCCTATTGTAGACAAGAGTTCATGGCTTCTCTTGCTCCATCCTTTGCTAAGTGTAGCACCATGCCTGAGTTCTATCGCATTGATGCCCTGTTTGCTACGAGTGTTTCTAGGGCTGTTTGCATAGAGGCACACGTTGTTGATGCTTTATCTCATGAACCTAGTCGTTCTGATTGTAGCGACTCTCATATCGGCAGCGCTTTTGGCGTTCCCTTGCCTCAAAACTCTACTACCACCGCTATCATTTCTCCCCTTACTACACTATGTGTTCCTACCCCTCCGTCCCCGCCCTCGTATTTTTCTCCTTCTCTCGATCCCCACACCCTTCTCTCAACAACCATCGTCAATGCAATTATGGCCTATCCTGTCCTCAACCACTCCCTCATCAAGGGAGTGGTTGATGACAGGATAGGCATTTAATTCTGTGCCGGTGGTCTTACAGCCATTTAATTCTGTGCCAGTGAAAATTGCAGTACCATTGGAGTTAGCGGCGATGTCTTTGTTGGTGGTTCTTTAGTTCCTTGTGGCACTGATGTTGCTATGGGCATCATCGGTAGTGTCATCCTTACCGGTTTGAATGGTGGCGCTATTGCTCCAGCCGATGGTGCTGTCGCTATCGAAGATGTTACTAAAGGTGCTGTTACCTTGAGAAGTGCTGTTGTCGCCGAAGGTGTTACTGGTGTGAGAGGTGTTGCAGCCGACGAAATGGCGAATGCTGCTGTTTGTGGTGGCATCAGTGGCGTTTCTTTCCCCATTAGTGGGGCTCTTCCTATACATGGTCATCCGCCTGGTGATCCTCACAATGCCCTCGTGTGCACGAAGTCTTGCCTTGACGCCATGAAGCTTGCGGTAACTCAGCCAATCAGCCTTTGTTTCTGCCCGCACATAACCTTGATTCCTCTCACCTATACCCCTAGCCAAATTGAAAGTACATCCTTTAGCAATTGGTCCCCTTGCTTTGTCTTGTGGACGCACATGCATGAACATTGCAAGCACTACGATCCCGCTCTAGCCCTTCCTCTCACACACCCACATCTTGCGCCTCTTGTTTCCACTTGTTGTACTTTCTTGCTCCCACTGTTACCCTTTACTAGGTTGATTGCTTTGCCCCTACTTCTACTCTTCTTGCTCGCACTTGCAAGGCATGGGCATCCCTCCTTGTGCTCTACTCCTCCGACTCTCTTTGCTTCACCGCATCTTTTGTGGCTAATCTTTGCGCTCTTCTTCGTTGCCCTCATGAGTCTCTTAAGGCCTACCTTGGTCGCGCCAAGATTCTTTAGAGCAAGCATCTTACGGACTAGGCATTTGTGACATCCGTCGAAACCACCCTGAATCCTCCTTTCTCCTATACTCTGACCTCTTTCACTCTTTCCTTTATCCTTTAGTATGCCTATCATATACCCAAAGTTTTCTATCTCGCTCTATTGGATGGTCTTAGGGTGTTCTTCACTGGAGCCCTTTCTTCATGATGCCCAATCTGGCATCCTCCCGCCACTTGCCATCCATGCTCTCACTGTTTGAGACCTCGCCAATTGGGGAGGTATTCGCCCGCCTATTTCCTATAACTCTATCATTGTGGGTCCCCACCATAACGCTTGTCCTATTCATCTCGTTTCCAACCTTTGCAAGCAAATTGCTTGCCAGCGTTCCCTTCATCATGAGTATGCCCTTGGTGCTGCTCCTTATCCAGCCCATCTTTGGCCTCATGGACCTGCTTGTCGCACCACATGGCAACCTTGCACCTCTTATCGTGTTTTTCTTCCTCTCACTCAGCATGCCATTGTCGCCTCCATTTACTACATTCTTCCAAAGGGTGCCCTTGGTGGTCTTCCGCATGCTGGTATGTCTCCCTTGTTTGATTTTGTCACCAGCCATGCCTTTTCCCTGGTGACTCTTGCTCTCTCGTCATCACTCCCCTTGTCCAAGAGCATGTCTCTATGACTGGCAATTGCCTTTTCTCCAGAACCGAGTTTGTCTTCTCTCAGCCTTAGGTCGTTGACAAGGCTGCCACAGACCACATGTGTCCTGTTCGCGAGCTCTTCACATTGTTCAATCCACTTTCTATTATCATGGTCGTCTTTATCATCAATGGAGCACCTTTTTCTGTTCTCGCTCTTAACACTATCTACTTGAAAAACCCTATATTCTCTATGACTCTACCCTCATCTTTTCTCTACCTTCTGTCCCCGCACTCAATACCTATGGCTTTACTGCCACTTATGCACCCAGTCTTGTTGCTCTCACTGATTGGGTAAGTGGGCGCGTTGTCCATCACAGTTGCCACCCACCTGGTGAGGGCCTTTATCAGGTTTTTGGCCCCCATTGTGTCTATGCCCATGCAGCTTATGCTATCGCTCTTGTTGTCCCATCTCGCTCTACACACTCAAATCTCTTTCACCAACGCCTATGTAATCTTCCAGCTTTTACCGTCACCTCTCTGCTTTACTCTCTTCCAACTAATGGGTTGTTTGACCCTTCATTCTACGCACCCCTGAACTGCTCAATGCACCTTTTGTGCAATCAGTAAGATGCATCACCTCCCATTTCCGTCTTTCCCTCCCGCACTTCTATATTGCTCAAAACTGTTCATGTCGACGTCCTTGGTGAGCACGCAACATACGTCTTTAACATGATTGAAAAAAACTTAAGCTTCATATGGGTTTTCCTTCTCTAGCCAAAGATTGTTGTTTTAGTGACCATCTAGCTATGGTACTCTCCTGCCCAACACAAGAGTCGTCACCTACCCCTTCACTTTTCTCCGAACGTGCTGATGAGTTCTTCAATGAAACTTTGGCCTTTTTCTCTCGTGAGGGAGTTTTTCATGAGCTCTCCTCCCTCTATGCCCCTCAGCGGAATGAGGTCACAAAACATTAGAACTGTACGCTTATTGAGGGCATTTTCACCATGATGGCCTAGGCGAGCTCCTTTGATTGCATGTGGAGTTTTTGGACTGAGGCTACACGCTACCGCACCTCGGTATGGAACCAGATTTTGCACGGGCCTCTTGCACCAAGTACCATGCCACTTGAGCTCTTATTTGGTCAACGCGCCAATCTTTGCTAGGCTATGGTTTAGGGCACCATGGCCACTATCTATCTAGCTCCCCCTTTCTGGTCTGACAAGCTTAATGTTCCTGGCCAACTTTGTGTCACTCTTGGTGTTGCTACGTGCTCCTTCGCGCATGGCTTCTAAAATCTGATCGTGCATCACATCATTAAGTTCTGTCATGCTTGTTTCTTTGAGGAGCTGATATGTAGCGCCTTTCACACTGACCGTTCCCTCCCCCATTTGACCTCCGCAACCACTTACTCCACCAATGGCCTCATCTATGCTAGGTCTCCAGTAGCTATTAAGCCTCCTCTTGTGTGTCCAACCCCTTCCTTCCTTGTTCCCCCTATGGCCCCTCCACCCCATTTTCCCCTCCTCGTCACCTCCTCCCTCATCCTACTGTATCCCCATCTGTTTTTTCCCGCCCCCCCTTCTTGGTCTCCCTCCTCTCATTTTGTGAGTCCCCACATCTTCCTAGTCCTAGCCTCCACCACCACTTGTGTCTTGTTTCCCTTCCCATCTCTTCTTCCTACTACTGTCGTGCCATCTGCACCCTTGTTTTTGTCCCCGTACTTGGTGCTCAACATGCCTCTTACACACGCCTCAGTGCTCTTGGTCCTTCTCTTGTACATGCCTCTTGTCTCCTCCCCTTCCCCCTTGCCTCTATCGCATCGCCGTGGCGGCCAACCGCCCGTCTCCCTCGAACGTGCCCTCTTACATCACAGGTTCCCTATCTCCCCTTTCCACCAAGCTTTCCACATTTACCTCTACCTTTCCGCCCTTGGCTTCCCTGTGCTCCCATCACCACTCGTTTCCCCAACCCTGTCCTCTACTCTATTGAGGATATTCTTGAGGACGATGCTTTGCCTTCTCCTTGCCCGGGTGATTCTTCTGATAGCCATTCCTCCGGCCCTTTTTTCACCCATCCATCTTTCATACCTGCCGTACCTTTCCCATGTCCCACACCCTTATCTACCCTCCATGGCGTCATTGCCTGTGAGGCCTTCTTCTTCCCCCTTCCCGCTCTCTTACAACCCCTTAGGCTCCTACGCCCCTCTTCCCCCTCCACCCCTTTTGCCTTTTTCTCCACCCTCTTCTTACTCAGCCTGCATCTCCATCCTGTTCTCCCTCCTTCCTTACTCCAGCTTTTCCTGTCACCCCATCTCCTTTAGCCTCTCCCTTGTACCATCCCACTCCGCTCATGTCCACCACTAGCTTGTTTTCTCTCGTGTTCTTGGTTTTTTCAACCTCCCTCACTCTCCCACACTTTGCCACGTTGACCACTCATGCCTCGTACCCCAATCCAACCTTGTGTCTTGTCTGTTTCCCATCTCCTGCCTCCACGCCCTTCCCCCTCCTTTTGTACACTTTTCACTTGGCTCACACCCACGATTGTTTCTTCTTTTACCTTGCGTTCCGCCATGTGTTAGATGTTTTCATAGTATACAAATTTTTGAGTTCCCTTGTGACTATTGCTCGCAATCTTACTATCACCTCTATCCCTCGTATAACTTCTTCCATCCATGCGCAAACAACACTGACCCTCTTACGCTTCACAACGCCCTCTGCCATCCCAACGCTACTCCTTTGTATCCACATTGTCCGGTAGAGTTCTCTTTGCTGTTCGACCACAACGTACTGAAACTCACTAACCTCCCCCTAATAGCATGGCGATCAAGTGGGTTCTCTGCAAATCGTTCACCGCCACCAGTACTCTTGACCGGTACAAGGCCTACTTCACCACCAAGTGATGAATTCAATTACACCTATGGCCTAGTAGGTCGTTTCACGACAAGTCGCGTCGTCATCTTTGTGGCTGCTTCTTTCTAGTGGGAGCTTCATCACATGGACATGAACTACGCTTTTCTCCACGGTCACCTAATTGAGATGCTCTACATGGTGTCGCCTCCTTGCTTCTTTCATAGATTTTCCAAGGTGTGCAGCCTCCATCGTGCACTGTATGGTCTTTGCCATTCGCCCCATTGCTAGAACGTGGACCTCACCTCAACTCTTGTCTGTGGATACTTCCGTCCTAGCCAATCCGACCCTTCCCTCTTAGCTTGTGATGCTTGCCTTCATTTTGATGTACGCCGACGTCACACTCATCACCTCGCTGTCCTCCTATGTGATCATCGCGGCAAAGGGTCTCCTCTTCTTAGCGTACCATATGAAGGACCTTGGCCTGGCGGCCATGTTTCTATGGATGCAGTTTGAGCGTCTTCTTGGCTCTCTCCTTATCCACTGGGAGCGATATGTCCTCAATCTAGCCAATCGCTTCTCCTCTTTCATTGACTTGTCACGGCCCCTCCCACCGCCTCCGCTCCCATGCCTACGGGCATGCAGATTGCACTCTGTGTTGCCCACGACATTGCATCTAGGGAGCCGAAGCTTGTTTTCATGTTTTAGTTTATCGTCAGGGATCTCACGTATCTAGCTAGTTCCACCTGTTTGGAAATCGCTTTTGTGGTTAATGTTCTTGCTCAATACGCTTGGTAGCCCCACATAGCACACCTCCATGTCGTTGCGCATGTCTTGCGCTATGCTATAAGATTTGCCCGGGCTGGCCTTGTCTTTTTGGCCGTGTCACGCGTGCTGCTTCATAAGGGCTACATTGATTGTGCTTACAACCGCGACATGGATTTAGCGAGTCGTAGTGGCATCATCTTCCCTCTCAATGCTTCCGCCATTTTCTTGCATACCGCCAAGCAAGGCTGCTCACAACATGAGGGAGGCAAAGTACTTTGTCTTGAGTAGCACCGCCACTAAGGCTATGTGGCTCCGCCGCCTACTTAGCGAGTTTCGTCTCCCCATGCCACCTCTTCCCCCTTACACTGACAATGAGAGCGGTTTGGCCCACACCAAGAATGTTGGTGCGCTTCACTGATGTACAATTCACATCAATGTTGAGCACCACTACTTGTGCAATCTCGTCGCCACCAGCAATGTCTTTCTCAAGTTCATCTCTACATTCATTCATTTGGCATAATTCCTCACCAAGACGGTTTACCAGCTTGCCAAAGCCACTAGCATTATGGCAATTTGTCTTTGCAACCCTCCCTTGTTTGAATGATACTTCTCCCTTTCCATTTCTTACACCTCTTTGTTGCTTGTTTCCAGTGTCATCGGGTCATCTTCTTGATGACTATCTATTTCTTCTCCTCACATCTCTTTACCTCTCCCACTTTGCTTTATGCATGTCGCTCCCACTCACCTATCCCACCTTCAGCTTGCCCCACTCCTTTGGCCCATGTCCATGCATTTGTGTTATTCCCCCTGTTCCCCTTCCCCCCCTCTTTTGCACCATGCTTTTGGGCGGTCGTGTTCAGGTCTTTGACTCTTTTGTTGTGATGCATTTTTTGGGGGCACGCATTACTCGACTGGCTAGCTCATATGGTCAGCGCTGGTGGCTATGCCCTCGCCTCTGATGGGATGCTCTAGTGGGGAGCTTCAAGTGTGGTGATTCTCATGAGGTGCTTTTGGTTGTCTATGCCTTGGCAAGTGCTTTTGGGGGTGCTCTTGGCTTAGCTTTTCGAGCGGCGGTGGGTGCTTCTTGTCGGGTGTTTCTAGCCACGTGCTTTAGTCATGAGCTTCTAGAGGGGCTCTCATGGCAAGGTGACTCTGTTATGTGCTTCTGGTGGGGTGCTCCGGATGGGTGCTTCTAGACTCGCTCTCTCAATTGAGTGTACCTACAAGGTCCGCCTGCCTCGTCCTCTTTACCCAGTGCTTCTCCTGGTGTGCTTAAGCAGGATGCCTTTCCTAATTTTATGTGCTACCACCTCAGTGGAAGCATGCTACACGTTTGTCGGTATCCTTATCGGCAATCCACATAGTGTTTCTGCTTGTAGGTCTTGATGTTCTTTTGGGGGCGTGTGGTGTGGTGTTCAAGAAATTCTTTTAGGGCATCCACCCACGGTTGCACAATCGTGTTAAAGTAGCAAACACTTGTTGCCACTTATGTTTGAGAGCCTAGTTTAGTACTACTCTATATACTCACCTTATTGGGCCATGCATGTTACATTTCCTACAAGACATATGTCTCAATGTGTGGGTATTCTTCGGCCTCATTTGGAATTTCCTTGTTCAACTTGCGTGCGTTCTTTATGGTTCGCCACACTTTGTGGTGAACCACACACATAACAGTTGCTGACCTGATAGGGGTCAAGCACTCTTGCTCTGTTCCATTACTGTCTCTAAAAGCATTACTAACTTCCACTCTCGATCCTTGCAATGATCTAACTCCCCTCGCCTCAATCCCCTTCTCAGCTTTCAAAAGAGCTCCCCCTCATAACTCTTTAGAGTCATCCCCCTCACAACTCTCGAGAGCCCATCTCCCCTCATAACACAGAGAGTTCAAGTAAGCTCCGTGGCTAACTCCCAGTAACCACCTCACACAGTCAAGAGCCACCCAGCTCTTGGCACGAGCTAAATGTCGAGCTGACACTTAGCTTCTGCTCCACCCGCAGCTTTCTCATCCTTCATTCTCCTCCATCTTCTCTCCTTGGCCATCCCCCTCCCCTATTTTGTGCTGCCCTTTTGAACAAAAAGTTTATGGGAAGACAATGTCATGTTTTGATAGAATACTTTGGTTTGAGATATACTTTCTTACATTCTTATCATGTAGGAGCAAGCATGGATTGGAAGCATAGGTTTTTGCCATAAGGTACAATAATCCCTAAAAACTGATTGTAACATGCAACAAGGAGCTCTTTAAGGGAAAGAATTAAAACAATGAGAAAACAATGAGAAGAAGGACCAAGGGTGTGATCATAAGCTAGGGTGATTCCAATTGAGAGAAACATGATTATAGGTAAAAGAGAAAAACATATACCATGGGCTGGAAACAAAAAATATCTCATGCAAAAACAATCAGAAGAAAAACTCTTTAATGAAGACATTAAAAGGATAATGGGAACCATTTAATCAAATTTGTATTATAAGGGTTGTGATAGAATGTTTTCTTTTCATGATGAAAGATTCTTATCCAAGAAGGACGTGCATTGAAAACGTAAGACATGCATTTTTTTCTATCGGTTGGCATACACTAGGAACTGAACCCAGACACAGCCCAAGATTTGCTTTACCGCTCACATCCAACGTTCTGACTTAGTCGCGGCCACTTTCTTTTGTGCTTGTTGGGAATTCTCCAGAAAACCCCAATTCATTGCACGTTGACGAATACCTTTAGGCCAATTCCAGAACTTGCTGGAACACATTATTGATGTTCCTTGACTTGTGGAGGCTACAAATGGAGTTTCCACACACGACTTTAACAAACCACACAAACAATGAATTCTTCCTCAAAGCCCTACCTCAAGCTGACCAGGAGCTTCTCAAATGAACAAACAAGAAAGCGGTTTTTCATTACATGAACTGCAAGATAACCAAACGGCTTGACTGAGCCTCATTCGCTTTCAATTGCATAGTGTATATACATCCCCAAGTTTCAGAACTTAGAACGACAAATTTAGCTTTTCGCTTCTCAAAAACATCCAAAAAACCCCAATCTCATAAAAAAGGTCAAGCCACGTTCTCAAGTATGAAGCACCTCACTTCCAACCAAAGCAACATTTGGTATCAGAGCACATTGGTCCGGGCGGTTCATAAAACTATTTTTCATATTGATGCAAGACTCGCACATGTCTTCAAGCGCATCTCCATCGACATGAAGTTTGCAACCCTTTTGACATAGTCCATGTATGGAGCGAGCATACTTGGTGATAGTAGCGGTAACCGGTAAAGACACCAAACATGTCCAAAGGAACCTCGCGAAGGACCTTGAGCTTCATCAATGAGGATGATTGTATAATGGTTGGCACCTTAACTGTTGTAGCAAATCTAAAGTTCAGCATGCCCGATATGTCAGTCCCACCTGCACCACATACCAATACAACTCCATCATGGACACATGATAGGATCAGCGAGCTGACTGGCTGGCTGGCACACATGGAAGTGTTTCAAGGTCTGCTCATCAAACAACTACAGTAGTAAACCGCTAAAATTCGTGAAAGAGAAGCGGGAGAAGTGGTACTTGCCTATCAACTTCAGATTAATGGGGTTTCTTTTCACCTAGAACTACCTGAGCCATTCGATCCACCAAAACCCAAGGGACCATTAATCACGATCTTCTTGACGAGTTTGGAGTTTCACTTTGCCACTTATAGGGTTCACTCTGAAAAAGAGAAGATGAACCTTAGCGCCTCGCTTTTGTGGGGAATGGCTTCAAGTTGGTGGGCCAATCTTATGTCCATCAAATAAAAACACGCAGTTGAAAGCACTTATCCAACAAGGATTGCATCATCTGCACCAAGCGTAATATCTCTCACGTAGGATCACACGGCTTGAATTTTATCAAAGACCTCCCCATCCAACTGGCACGAATTCACCCCGGCCATGTTTGCTCATTTTGGCAAGTTGAGCAAGAAAAAACAGCTTTTTTTTCT
>SZWC01026111.1:3935-30030 GCA_023375785.1 Penium margaritaceum
CGGCGCGGCTTCGAATCGCATATGGCACAAACAGAACACAGAACACATCTTTAGACAGAAAACTCAAATAATGAATCTGAAACTCTACAATGCTCCCATCAACTTCAAGGCAAAAAGTTAACAAACTGTTACACAGAACGAAACATATGTCGTTCACAAGGATGAGGTGCGGAGTAAGAGACAATTTGCAACATTATGACAGTTGGATAGTTAGATGTAATTAGAAGTAAGTGTTGAATAATTAGAAGTAACTGTCAAATACATCGGACTCACATGTATACTAACACGAAATGGACAGGGGCATGTGTTGCGTTTTGGATCGTCGATGGACGCATACAATGTTGCGTCATGAGTGGTCATTTTAAGAAATTATGCCAAGTAGTCACGAAATTCCATAATATGAAGACGTGGCTTTAAAATTGTTACGCTAGCGGAAGTAAAGTAGTTCACAGTTGGAAATGGGGTTTATCACGTTTTACAAGAGTAGGGTCATTTGGGTATTTTTCAGAAGTGAAAAGTATACTTCGTTGATCCAAGTGTCAAAACTCGACAACACATACAAATGGCGAGAGCGAGAAAATGGGGCTTGGTCGAGTGGTTATTCGACGGTTCGCGTGACAAGACGTCGTGTCCTAATTCACTGATTTGAGAAGTCTCTCATCGATTCGACGAGGGGCTTTGAGGCTTAATTCGAGGTTTGCGAGATCTTTAGAAGTCGCCCAAGAGATCGTCGCCCGTGGTCTCGAAGTATCGATAGATACCGCAAGTAGGTTCCGTTGAGTTTGGGAAATGATTGGAAGGAGTTCGTCGTCACGCAAGAGTTCCAGGGTATTTAGGAGAGCTCCCCTTGAGTGCAAGAAAAAAACACTGTTCCAACTAAGTCGCAAAGTAGGCCAGGATCAACGAAGCAAAACATAGGTCGCTCGTGGTTTTAGGACTCGTGTATGCCCATCGGCATAACACTTCCCGCCCCTCTAGTCGCGACGTCCCGGTGCATTCCTCGCATACGGCTCGAGTCGGGCTCGGTAGCCGTCGACATCTGAAAGTTGGGTGTAAGGCATGTAGCTGTTGTGTGTCGCGTCATATTTTTTCCACTTGGTCTTGGTCTTTGCCTCCTCGCCGATAGTGATCGAGGATTTCCTTAACCTCGTACTCGTGGTCATTGTTTGCAATCATGGGAAGGGCAGGTGCCACGTGTCAAGGGAAATCTTTCATCGGATCGACATGGTGTTGAAGTTTGTTATTGTGGAAGACCCGGTGAATCTGCATATTGTGTAGTGTTCAGAGTTTTGCGACGACCGGAGTGCATATCTCCAAAATGTTAAAAATCCCCGCCCACCGGGGTTTAAGCTTTAGGTTCCTCGATCCGCAAAGTTTGAATACCGCGGAATTGAGGAGAACTTTGTCACCGATCTTAAACTCCTTCCGTTGTCGGTGTTTATCGGCTTGTCGTTTTGTGGCTGCTCCCATTTTTGCTAGGGTTTGACGAGTTTCTTCCTAGATGGTGGACAATTCTCGTCGATGAGTGTCGACGGCGTGGATGTTACTCTTGGTATGTAGATTGATCGAGGTGGTTAGCTTTGCTCCGCAAACCACCTCAAAGAAAGTTTTCCCTGTCGTGGCAAATAAAGTTGAATTGTATATAAATTTTGCAATCGGCAGCTTGACTGCCTAATCAATGTCATGAGGTTTGCATAGGGTTCACAAGACTTCTTTGAGCATTTGGTTGGTATCCTTAGTTTTTCCATTTATTTGTGGATGGAACAACATTTAAAGTTGGAGTCAATTGCCATACCGCAGCATCAAATCTTGCCAAACCTGGCTGGTGAACCGCACATCACAATCACTCATGATTAAGCATGGTACTCCATGCAGCTGGATGATTTGGTCAAGGAATAATCATGCTACCCCTTTTGCGGTTACTTCCTTAGTGGTCGAGATGAAGTGCGCCATCTTTTGGAGCCTGTCAATAACGTCAAACATAGTGTTGAACCCCTCCGATGTGACAAGCAGACTGGTCACAAAGTCCATGGTGATGTCACTCCATAGTTTCTCTGGTATCGGTAGTGGTTGTAGCAAACAAAGGGGTTTGGTGCATCGACTCTTGTGTCTCTGGCATAATTTGCAGCTTTTGTAGAAGTTTGCGACAACCCCCATCTTGTCCCACAAATGGTACTTGGTGAGTTTTTTCAATGTCTTGTCAGCTCCAAAGTAACCTCCTTTGCTGGAGTTATGGGATTCCTTAAGATGCATGCAATGTAGCTCCTTGACTTTGGGAACGACGAATTGATTTCTTAGCTTTCCATGCTATTAGGAGCTTACAAAGTGGAACTTTCTTGTTTCATAAGCTTTGTGGTCCTCTTGGCCACGTGCGCATAGCTTTGCCACGTATGGATCTACTTGAATCTATAGTGTGTTGACCTCTGTGAGATCAAGCCAGCGGCTTAGTGTATCGACTAGATTTGTCTTCTTCGGCCGATACTCCATCTCGTAGTCGTAGTTAGATTCAAGGAACTTCATCCATTGAGTTTGTATTTGACTGAGGTTTTGTTATGTCTTTAAGTACTTGAGGGCGTGGGAAATCCATTTGAGTCACACATTTACGGCACACCAAATAGCAATGCCATGTTTTGACGGCGTGAATACCCATGCGCATTTCCTTCTCTTGGATGGCATGGCTTAGCTCTCCTCTATGAAGCTTCCACGACGTGTACACGATGGGTTGTTTTCCTCCTTTGTTATTTTTTCACGAGGACAACCCCAATTGCTCAATTGGAGGCATTCCTGGCCAAAATGAATTGGGCCGATGGATCTACTAATCAAAGGGTTGGCACCAAGGTCAGAGCTTTACTTAAAAACGCAAAAGCTTCATAATCTTTATCTACCTAATTCTAGTCGTAGTTTTTGTGGGTGAATTGGAGAGAGGCGCTGAGAGTGAAGCATAATCCTTAACAAACCTATGATAATAGTTGAAAAATCCCAAAAACACTTGTACATGACGTACTTTTGTTGGGGATGGCCACTCCACCAACGCCGATGTCTTTTTTACATCCATGTATAGCCTTCCTCTACCGATGATGTGACCAATAAACTCGATTAATCGTTGAATGATGTCACATTTTGAGAGTTTCCTATAGAACATCCTACGTCAAACAATCATGAGCAATTGCTGAAGATGTCTTTAATGATCCTTTAATGTTTGGCTGTACACGAGGATGTCGTCAAAGTATACAACTATAAAATCATCAATTTGAGGCTTCAAAATGATGTTCATTGCTGCCATGAACATTGTGGGGGCATTTGTAAGTCTAAACAATATAGTCGTGACCTCAAAGTGCTCGTACCATGTTTGAAAGAAAGCTTTTGCAACATCCTTGTTAACGATGCAAATTTGGTGGTGGTCGTTCCGTACATCGATTTTGCTGAATTCTTCCTTCACGAAGTTGGTTGAAGAGCTCGTCCACCTAAGGTAGGGGGTAGCGGTTCTTCATGGTGATATAGTTCAATGCCCAATAGTCCAAGCACATCCGCATTTTGCCATTTTTCTTTCTCACAAACAGAACTGGTCTGGCGTACGGATAAAAGGACAATCGATAAAACCCATGAACGAGTAAGTCGTCTATTTGTCGTTTGAGCTTCATGGGTTTTTGGTCACTCATCTTGTAGGTTCCCTTGGCAGTCGGTCTGCTGCCAAGTTTGAGCTCAATGTGGTGGTCGATGTCATGCTTGGAAGGGAGTTTGCTTGGTAGCTCGTTGGGAAAAGTCCCTTTGAACGTTTTTATCACTGGAGAGAACTCCACTAGTAAATTCGCAAACTTGGATGTCAATGAGGCTCATGAGGCTCATGTGGCTGATGCGTCAACTATGACAACCGATTCGTTGCTCGTGCTACTTGAATTGGCGTGGACCAACCATGCCAAGGCTCCCCTCCTCATGTATCTTTTTGCGCCGTCAATCAAGATTTGCGTAGCTTGTGGTTGTGGCTTACGTGCGTGCATTGCTATAATTTTTGTGTCATTTACGCCTTGTAGACTAGATTTTGGCTGTGACACGAGTGGTAGGAATATTCGCTGCCCATCTTCTTTGATGTAGATAGCGTCGCTGCTCTAATTGACTTGTGGGTTTTTTCTTGTAAAAGAATTCTTGCCTAAGAATCACGTTGTAGTCGCTCATAGGGCAAGATCTCCAGACAATTATGTCCTGCACATACTCGATTTGAAGTCATAATAGGTGATTTAGTCGGAAGATGTAAAGTCATCCATTCAGGATTTTTGCTTTGAAAGCACCAAATCTGTACTTCAAACTCGGGTCTTTCAATAGTTGATCATGAACAAAACTAAAAGATGCACCTCCATCAAGTATTGTCAATAAGGTTTTCAAATTATGAAACCCCTCGGTCGCAGTTTAAGAAGTATTGCAAGCTGGTCGTCCTCATACCCCTTGTTGAATTTGTGGATCTCAGGTTCACTCATATTATGCAATTGTAGCCATTTGAGTGGGCAATCATTCGACAAAGGTTTTTTGGTAGGGGCATCATTTTAGCCATCTACTCCTGCCTTCTATTGTTTCTCGAACTCTTCCCTCCTTTTTTCTTTTTTTGCAACCTCTCCCCCATCTCGTTTTTTTAGGGGCAATTCCTCACGATGTGTCTAATCCTCTCACAGCTATAGCAAGTCTGTTGACCTCCTTTTTGTTCAACAGCGTTAACTTCTCTTAAGGTCAAATTTTCTAAGGTCAGGGACCAATGCTTGTTATTCTCCTAAGTTTGATGCCTCAGATGTTAGCTCTAGGATTCATTGAACTTTGAATAGAAATTGGCGCGGTTGATGCCTTTAGCGGCTACGACAATTTGCGACAATTTGTTGCTCATTTTGTGAATCGTGATTGCTTTGCAAATATCGCATTTGAGGCCATTATTTTTGTTTCCACAAAGTTCATCCTCCACAAGGTTGTTGCCGATAATAATATCCTTGAAACATAGTGTGTATTCTGCCACCCTAAACAACTGCTTCACTCGTTGTAGGCGCTAGAAAATATTTGTTTCTCGTTCAGCTCCCCAAAGCAAGCAACGAGTGCCTCGGTGAGCTTGTGCCACTTGGATGGGGGTGTCATTGATCATTTCCAGGTCAAGTGAACCTGCTCGTGTGATAGTACGCAGGGTGTCGACAATGTGGCAACTGTTGGATGAATGCCTACGACTACCTGCTGCCATTTGATGGCCATGAGATTACTTCACCAACTTAAAGTCGTGCCCTAGAAAAGCGAGGTTCTAAGGTTCAACTTTTGTTCCTCTGAGTGAACCCCATCAATGGTGAAGTATACATCCAAATTTGTGAAGAAAATCCAAGCCATCGGTCCCTTGTGATTTGCTCGATCGAACAACATAGAGATTCCTACATGAATTAAGGATTCGATGATGTGGAGTCTATCGGTCAATACCGCTTGCGCTTGTGAGTCACGGATCTTGGGAACATAGTCTTGTAGTTTTTTGACAAGATGTCGTTCAAACGCTTCCATCTACGCGAGCCAACTAGTCACCTCCGTGATCTTGTCTCGTGTCGTTGATAGAGTTGTATTAATCAGTGGTGCACGTGCGATTTGCATGTCAAGCATGCTCAATTCTGGATTGATCATGCTAGTCAAAGTGTCTTCTATCATCCACTCATCCCCTTTGATGAGGCTGAATTTCCTTTACGCGGTTTCTTCCGCCATCGCCAGTGCCTTTGTCACTTATCTTTGCCTCTTGCCGAATGTGCTTTCTCCGCATAGAGACTTCAACACAAGGTCTGTGAACTTCTTTTGGTTGAGATGCAGTTGAAGGCACGTGCAAATCTTGAGTTGCTATGGAAATCAATCTTTACTCCGCCTTAACCCATGCGCTCTGATACGAAGTTTTATGCTAGCAAAAGTGGATTGGTTCACTATTGGAAATGGAGATTGTTTCTTTTCACAAGATTGGGGTCAATTAGGTATGTTTTAGAAGTGAAGAGTATACTTTGTTGATCCAAGTTTCAGAATTCCATAGCGTATATACAAACGGCAAGAGTGAGAAAAATGTTGGGTCATTTCGTTACTCAGCGGTTCGCATGATGCGACAATGTGTCCCGACTCCCAGATTCGAGAAGTCCCTTGTTGTTTCGACAAGGACCTTTGACGTTTAATTCAAGGTTTGCAAGATCTATCAAAGTCTCTTGAGAGATCATCGCCCGTAATCTCAAAGCAAAGAGTATTACTACGAAAAGGTTCTAGTGACTTTGGGAGATTGCGTGAGAGTTTCAGGGTATGAACGAGATTTGCCCTCCAGCGTGGATAAAACACCATCGCCACTATGTCGCAAAGTACGCCAGGAGTGACAAAGCAAGAAGTAGGTCGCTCGTGGTTCTGGGACTCGTATATGTAAATAAGTCATTCAAATTGCATAAGAATGCTTATTGATTTAATGACACTTTTGTCCACATATGGAAGGTTGTTTAAATTTTTAAAAAATAAAGTACAAAATGCGCATGGTGGAGAAAGGTGATGAAAATGCCCTTGGTAGATTAGGGTAAAAATCTAACGTGCAACGTGCAATGGGCCATAAAGTTCATAAAATTGTTGTGTACTCGTAAATCATAGTCACTTAACACTTCCCCAAATTTTGGATGTGACATCCCATCACGTTAGTAAAAACATAATGATTACATGTTTCATTCCTAATCATTACATGTTTGACATTTTTAAGCCCCATCTTTGTGCATGGCGTGGTGCCCATGCCATTTGGTCATATATTTGGTCTTTTTCCGAGAGTGATGATTTCCATTGAATCCAACGAATGTATAGTATGTATCTTTTTCCATTCGGATTCAATGTGGAGTGACATCCTTGTCAAGAAATACTTTGCTAGGGTCTAAGTGTTGTAATAGGTTGCTCTCTAAACATGCCACATGGATTACAATGCTTTCTATCATGCAACATTTTGTGTAGACCAAAGCTTGCATTCGCTCTATACAAAACCGGTTCAAACACTAGATTTTTTGTTTTACAAATACCTATCCCAAAATCTTGGGTTTCTCTTAATGAAGTAGGATATGATTGATAGTGCTGAATACCTCCTCAGTATTGTTTCAATCTATTAATTTTGTCACCCTCGCTTGTGTGTTTGTGAGGGTATGTCATCTTTCCTACAATGTCGTAAAGAAGACCCCTTTGTTCATAAATTTTTTTTGAACATTGCTGTAGGTTTCCAAACCTAATCATTACTCAAAGAATCGTTGAGAAAAAAAATGTGAAAAAATCTCCTTGTTGCGTTGGAAGACATCTAATTGAATGAAAGCTTTGCAACTTGTGTTTCTACCACAAGAACAGTTCTTTAGGAATAAGATTCTAAAACTGTTTCCCGGATTTGATTCTTTTGCATATTGTACTTGAAGGTTTGAGTATAGATCTTTATAAATAGGTGGATGTGAGTTCCATGGCATGTTATTGATTTCTCAAAAGACAAGTGGCAGATTATACAAAATGTTTTCTCCACAACCATGATTATTTCATATCCCTCTCAACTCAAGGTTACTTCTGTCATAAATTCCATTTTTATGTCAACACATGACTCTTTTCAATAAGGACTCGTTTCAGTCGTCTGGATGGTAGTGTTTAACCACCACTTTTCTTGTTGAAGTTGTTGCATGATTCACATGATGGAGTCACATTGGTCTACATATGACCGTATCGTTAGTACTTAGACTTTTAAACATTATATCTTAGCGAATATATCCACCTTAACTAGAGGCATGTCTTTCCCCAAATATATTTCACTCTATACTTTTTTTGTTGTGTAATGACATGGTGAGCAAATATTTGTCACACATATGGATCATGGAACCAAATTTCCTACCCATCAAATTCTTTGTATTCCTTTGTGAAACGTAAAGAACACAAGTGTGCATGAAACAAGCATTCTTTGAAAATTAGCACGTTGATAGAAGCCATCAACTTTGAACATTAATTTTGACCATTTACTAGATTATTTTAGCTAGGTTGATACAAGATCACATTGTCAAAACTTGACTAGACAAGTCCATCCAACAAATCTATGAATGGTTTGAGTTTGGTTCAATCAAATGATACTTGAGTGCAAAGTGATATGTGCGAATGATTCATCATCAATACTCCACATAGCATAACCACGTCTAGAATGAGTGCAATAAGAAAACAATTTCCTTGATGTGCAATACTCATATGAGTTTTGGTTCGCTTAGTTTGTACAAAAGTGTAAACAACTAATTTTTCTGTCTTTTGTCTTGGAGGCAAATTCAGCGCATTGCTCAGTCTTATGAATTGGTGATTATGAAACATTCCACCATTCAATCTACCCAAGGTAACATTTTCTTCAAGGTAAAAGCAATTTTGAAAGAGTTTAATGCTTTGTGTTTTTTGTTGAATGAACTTCACTCAAAACATTTATTCATGAGATATGACACAAATGTGACATGTGTATAGTCATGAAAAATCCGTAGTAAAACATTACAAGTCAAGAAGCAAACATGTAAATCCCAAACATAAGTGAATTTGAGCAAACAAAAGAGCACCTTTTAATTTCTTTATGGTCATGCTAATCCATTCGGTGTCCATGATGTGTAAAAGAAACACAATAGAAATGGTTGAACTTTGATGGTTTCAAAAATATTTATCTCTTGTCAAAAGCTTAAGGGATTCTCGATTATTTTTATCATGTTCCTTTATGGTGTGATTTTCAGCCAAAACATTGTCATTATGCAGAACAAAAACATTATTCATGTGCAAATCGTGCACAAAAAGGTGTTCTCTATGATGCATAATGATTCATTGCTAATGTAAATCTCATTGTAGGCACACCAAAGTTTTAGATTGTGGAATTCTTGGGTGCATGTAGTTCGTGAAAAGGTTTTAAAAAAACAAATTAGGGTAGAAATTCTTCCTCGTTGTCATTTAATGCTCCACAATTCACACATATCAACATCATAGTATCTTTTTTATGTGAAACGTACAAGTGCAGCATAAAGTGATGAGGGTGGTAGATGAGCTGTCAATTGAATGTCCCATTTTAGGAGCACTTGACCTTGAGCATATTGCGCCGCTTGAGGTCTATTTGGTAATCAACATCTTAATCTGGACATTCTTCTCAATTGATTTCTGTGATAGCACCTTCAAATTCATTCATGAGATACAAAACTTTACCCATTTATGGTTAATCAACCCCAAACAGAACACCAATTTTGTACTTTACATGCTAACTGCATGCCTTTAGAAGTTTAACAATACCTTTGTGGAAACTACATCACTACTTCATCTATAGCGTCTATTTAGAGAAATGAAAATGTATTTGAATGATTCAATAAACAAAACTTTGGGGAATCATTGCCATGATAATCGAACACACATTGTAAAATCCATGTCGAGGTGTTTGAAAACTCCACTTACACTTTACAATATAATGCATATATCTTTATTCAAACATCACATGTGTTTTAAATTCAATGCATTAAGGTACCTAACATTTCAAAACTACCATGAATAAACCAGAACCCTTTGGAAGTCCCATGTAAAAGGTTTGGGTTTTCATGTGTTTTCTTTCCCGGGCTCTTTCTCAACTTCATAGTAGCATTGCCAAACATGTTCCAATATCTCGTCAGGGATTTTTCAAGACCCTCTAATCAAATCATTTGGAAAACTTCACCATTGTATATTATTGGATTTGGTACAACACAGTTCTCATTTTGTATGACTTATGCAATACGACTCTAGGGAGGGTTACTATGTGAACATCATTGAATTTCCCTATTTCAAAATTTTGTGCAATAAATCATGGGCCTTGATGACTGTACATTGACAGTCTTCTAGTTTGTTCAAGCCATAATCACCCAATACATTAGTCTTTTCTTTCTTTAACCACATAAACTAGTTGCATTGACCACATAGAATTCACTTCTACACTCAAACCTTTTAAATGATGTCTAGCCGGAGACCAAACCCCCACCAACCCCCCCTCCAATAAACAAAGCGTATGGGGTGATTTCATATGGTTTGTGTACAAATTAGATATAAAGGAGGATACAATAATGTAGAAGACATTAGTGAAAAATGCATGGTCACCATAAAGGAAGCTTTTATACACACCCTTAATGGATTCGGTCATAAATGTGAGGGAGTGAGAATGTTGACTACATGGTAAACATTTTTTCATGTGTATTAATGCCATGGAGTTTGAAAATATTGGAGGTGTCTTCTTCCTCATCATGCGAAATCAATACATTGACAAGATACATTTTGCTAATGCACACAAACTATTTAAGGGTGGAGCTTGGACATCGGATAAACCTTGCCCCCCAGAAGCGTACATGGAATTAATAATGTGTAGGAGGTTAGTCTCTCCAATCTCTGTGTTCAACAAAAATGAAAGGATTAATGTTTATGATACATCAGTGTAAAACAATTGTTTTGTATGGTACAGGTACACTGAAAACTATCCGAATTCATTCGTTTTCTTTATGAGGTGTCCTTGACTACGTGGTGTCCATTCCATATTTGACTCTTTTCACCTTTCAACAATGATTATCTATCACGTATCATCCATCACTGATAGGTGCCTATGTTTGGTCCTTTTAGATCTTCAATTGTTATCCTCAATCTTTGATCAAGATTGATAAGTGGTCGATGAGTAGAGATACATTAGTGAACATGTGTTTTTCTCAATACATGAAATGAATAAACCATCTTGCTACACTTTTCTCATACATTGTACCCTGTTGTGGGAAGAGAAATCAAATTCCATGCTCACTCCTCCTCTCGCAAAATTTAGGTTGTGTTGGTAAGCTGTAAATGGTTTGCATATCTTATGTCTATGTTCAAAGACTACAGGAGTGTCAATGATACACTAGTTTACAAAAAAAAATCTAATAAATGCATGCACATGTTAAACAACTTCAATACTATCGAGGGTTTCTATCAGGGGAGGATGAGTTCCCTGGTCTTTTTATAAAAACATCATGGGGTTACTTCAAGATTATGCTCTTTTGCGATCATAACATTTGAGAGTAAAAATCACGTTTACAAACAAGCCCATTCAAACATTTTGGACACATATGGATGTGTATTCTATATTTCATCATGAATATCATTAGTTTCTATTTGCCAAACTTAACAATGCAATTCCCAAAGCACAAGTATCATGTAAATAGTTTACAATGTGCTGAATGTTTTACTAACATTTAAGATACCTTCATAGAAATGACCCAAATTCACGTATCAAATGAACTGATTATGACATGTACGAACTTGGAAGGATTCAATCTACCCCATGTCAGAGACAACTTAGTCGACAAGTCACATGTTGAAATTTTTTTGCCATTTATTCTATAAACACCACTACTCCTTCCCTTGTTTCCATGTACAAAGGCCATGCTCTTGTTAGTCTTTAGGGTAATTTTCTAGCCACTTAAAGGGATGTTGGTGGCATGCAATGTTTGGTGATTATTACAAAAAATCCTTGTGTCTTCCTCATGTTGCAAAAATATATTTCATAAAACATTCTTGGCCTACATAGGAGGCTCGAGATTGTCTTCAATATGTCATTTCATGGTGAAACTCCATGGAAATCAACAAAACGATAACTCTTTTTTAGAAAAGCTAGATATGCAACATATTGTTACATAGATGACAAGATGAGCCCACTATTCCTCACATTCTAGATTGATTTCACCTTTAGCGTATTGCTAAGCCTAATGTCTATCATGTGATCAATATTTCCTCATGGATGTACCTCTTACCTTTTTGGTATGAATAACATTTTCAAAATCCTTGATGAGGAAGAAGCACTTCTGTGAAATGGTGGTTAACTTGATAGGTGTTAAGGAAAATGTTGCCAAGTATATCATGAAAGTCACTTCTTGTACCCTTTTTCAATTGAAATAGCCAGGCTAACGCTTTTTTCATACATGTTTTTTCTCTTTGAGTTGTTATTGGTGGCTTGCAATGTTTTTCAAAAAACTAAAAGATTCCTTTTTTCCTTCATTCTTACTTCTTGTAACTACAGCTACATCCATAGTTAATGGATTAGAGGAAGGTATGTTAGACTAATACACTTTTTCAACTTGGGTATTGTCAACATAGGTGTGCTGTCCCAAGGACAAATTCTTGGTAAAAATATTCAGAAAGTATGCAAAATGTTTGCATATCATAATATGATGTTGGTTAACATAGTGATTAAGAAAGTTGAAAAATTGAGTAATCAGTTATTGGTGGAATTCCTACTGTTTAAACTTGGTGTCGTATAGGGATCTTCCTTGGGGACCATACAATGTTTCATAGAAACTTGAATCTCATTCAATAATTAGTGATAGTATCCTTTTTCTACCCTTATATAACTTTGACTTTATCCATAGCATGATTGCAACTTGATTTCCCTTACCCCATGTGAAACTATTTGATCGTACAAACCATCATTGACACATTTTTTAGTGGTTCACATAGGATATTACATGTCATACACACTTTTATTGTGATGAATAATGTAATTGGATTTGGAAGAAGTCTCGCATAAGCTATGATTCCATTAAGAAATTGCATTTATTCCAACAAGGATGGTGTTCATGTAAATGATTTTTTTTCATACTAGACTAAACATAATGCCCTTCATATCACCATGCAAGTAACTAAAAAAATCAAGCATAGTAGGTAACATGATGGATGCAACTCCAATGAAATTTTTTGAACGTTTTTCTAATCTTCATACCATGGCAATATATTCTTGGAAGACATGCTTGAGACTACATTATCACTAGAAATGGGGTTCGTCATAAGTGAAGACATGAACAGTGATGATCTTCAATAAAATGTTTAAAAATTACTCAATTTTGATAAGCATCTAATAACACTATGTTCCAAAATTATTCTTTGTGTTTTGAAAGCATGCATGTGATGCTGTCTATAATTGTGCAAAGATTTTGAATGTATCCAATGTAAATGCCTTGTAGAATTCATCAACTTGAAAGGTACAATGTGCGCATTTGGCATGGGAGCATTTGTGTGATTTGTCAACTTTGATTTGCAAGTCTCCTAGTTTTCATTGCATTTTCATTAGGTCAAACAAATCTGTTTAGATCACTACAAGGAAAAAGGAAGATTTCAATTTGAAGGAGTGAAGTATGGCACATCAAAGTTAAGGACAACAACAAACACATAAACCACAACCAGATTTGTGCTCATTGGGAGTTTTTTGGAACATAAGGCTTAACTTTTGCTTTTGGTATGAAGGGCTCACTCAAAGTTGAAATATTACTTGTTGTGATTATAACTTCTCACGTGCACATGTCGTAAATATCTTCCATTTCTGTGTTCAATTAGAGAGCTGATGGGTGCTGAGTTTCTCATGATTTAAAGTTTACTTTGTACAAGTCCGTGTTCATGTAAGCTTCCAAAGTAGTGCATTTAATCATGTTTAGTGTCATGAGAAGAAGTAACGATCTTCAGAATAGGCAAGAGGGAAATGAGGAGTTTATCATCAATTCCGTAATGGTTGTGGTGAATATTATCTTTGTTAAAATGAGAAAACATTGTGCTGAGTGACAACTTTGACATGGCGCAATCGGATCGACAATCGAAGGTTAGTCCGTGAAGTTATGGATTTTTGTGCGTACATTATTGGGTGCAACTTGACCAGGAATTCCCATTATACAGGCATGGTTTTATTCTGGAATCCTAGTCCAAGGGGGGAAAGGAGATTGGATCTTTCAATCTACATGCACAGTAGGGATTTGCATGCATGCTGGCTCATCTTTGTTAGTAGTAGTATAGTGCAAGTAAGCATTATTGAGTACTTGACCCAAACCACTCCGGGTGGGGCTACAGGTGACTGGATTGCTGGGACCGGTAACATCAGCACATGTAAGAAGAGCTCCAGAGTAGGGACCACTTTGCATTAGGTGGTTTATGCATGACTTAGCAGCTGCATCAGCTACTACATGCATGAGTAAGCAACTACATGCTGAGCCTATAGTGGGGATCGTCCTATGACAGTTGCTGAGACCTTGGCCAAGTTGCCAGCATTTAGGAAGCTTCATTGAGGAGGAATGTGCGTGCCCTACTCGCGGAAGGTTCCTTGAGGAGGAAGTTACGACCTTGGAGGACGTTTCCTTCAAGTAGAGGGCAGCTAGTCATCTTGCGCGAATCCTTATATGAAAGCAGACTTGACTTAGTTAGTCAATTACCTTTAGTTGTAACTCACCAAGCAACTCAAGCAAATCGACCAGGAGTCCATCTTTGCCAGACAACGCCTCTGACCAAGACTTTGTAATAGCTTTCATCTCAAGACGCCAGTAAACCTGGCAGCAGTGTGCCCGCAAAGGCAAGTGGACGCCCCTGACTTCCTACAGACTTGACTTGCTCGCTCGCTGGCCAGACTACGTGCAAGACTGAAGTTGCCCAGCTTTCTTGCTTCACATTGCCCATCTGTGGGTGAGGAGTTATGTTTAGGCGTGAGAACCAAGAGTTACTGTCTAACTTGAGCTTTGTTTTACATAGCTAATTTGGTCTTAAAAATCTGACTATGTTGGAGTCTCCCTTTTTCAACCCAATGTGTTTGGTAGTGCCCCAACCTAGTTTGGTGGATCTAGAAGCTGTGTGTTCTGCCGCAGGTCCCCTCTATTCGCCCTATACGCGTAGTAACACTGTTTTAGCTTGGTTAAGAGGGTCAGAAAGTCTCTGACAAACCATTACGTCTCAAAGTGCGGCCAACGTGGAGAGGAGGCTGCCTTGATAACTTGGAGGCCATTTCACCTCAAAGTTTGGTGATTGTGCTGACACCCTTGCAACAACACCCTTGACGGCTGAGTAAGGCGCTACGTCCTTAGATGGGGCACGTTGTGTCAAAGCATTGAGTTGAGTTGTGTTTTGCCGTTGTCTCGCTGTACCATACTTGTACTTGATATTCTTTTCAATAATAAGTTCAATCAAAGACATATGCTTTCCCACATTTGAGTACAAAGTTTGCTTGCTGGGCAAAGGGATCCTGGACAACGACAAGGCCGCCTTGTTCCATGAGAGCATGCTATGAGTTTATCACTCTAGGCTTAAAAATTCCGACAATCCTTTCCTCTTCGTTCGTTGCTAGAACACTGTTAGCCATGTGATAGCCATCTTGTAGCACCAAATTGTTCATTTTCTGAGGAATGTCAGAATCATGGGAATGGAAATTTGTGATTCATTTTTTTCAATGGTCATCACCTTGTTCTTAATGTAAGAAATTGTTCTCACATTGTGCTTTTTTCCGTTTTCAAGCATTAACTCAATTGGCATGAAGGTTTTTCATAGTTATGACGTCCATATCATAAGACAATTTGAGAAATACGGAAAGTTCAACATTAACAACTTAAAGTCAAACAAATGTTGTATTTTATTAAAAAATCAGTTTCATAGTGAAAGAAAAATTGAGGCATGTGATTGGTTTTAAACACCTGATTCAAGCAACAAGTGTGAAGTAACATCCTGAAAGTACGGTGAACATTCAACAAGATTCACATTGTAAAGGCTCTTTTCTGGTAAACTTTTAGCGTTGTTAAGAAGTAAAAAAAGAATTTTCATCAATCAATACATTTGAAGAAATGTTTGTCAATGTTTTTGCGTTGTGTTACTATGTGCAATAATCTTTAGTAACTTAACACCGAGAGTGAAGGAAGGTGGCCCAAATACTTAAAGCCTATTTGCATATGATTTTTGGTGTCTACACATGGTGCACGATAAACGAAATGAAAACTATTTCCACTTGTAAGGTTAAGGAACCTCCAAATGTCTGGTATGATGAAAAATCAGACTTTGGTGAATATGTTTTAAACTTTCCATGCTTACTTGAGGAAACAATGAACACAAAATGACACGGTTAAGTCATGAGGCATAACAAATGTTTGAAGAGATGTGACACATAAAGTAATGATTATAAGGAATGGTGAAGAATAATTTTAGATTTCAATAGTGTTTCACTTTAACCTCTTTCTTTATTTCATCCATGCACGTAAGATTATAATTTTCAAGATAAACTAAACTAAATTTTTTACTAGATGTAGTCATGGATGAAGTCAATATTTCTTAAATGCACATTTTGAAGCATTAAATGTATCAAACATAACTTTGACGCAATTGTTAAGTGTTTTACAAGAATATCAAGAATGAACTCAAGAAATGTTCCATCCTTGAACTAAAAATTGACATAATCTAGTATTTATGATATGGATAGAATATGAATTTAGTACAACGTTTTTGTAGTAACAACCTCTTGCTTGGTGGAAAAGATTTCATTAGATTCTTTTGTAGACCTTTTTCATGTCAAATGACATTATGGGTTTCTCAAGTTAAAGGAAAACATAAATGTGTTTATTATTCATGCATTCAATTTTATTGTACTAGGAAGGATTTGTAGGATGCTGTAGTATGAACACTTAACAACTACAATTTACTTTTTTACCTCACTGAACATTTTATGATGACTTCATTGAAGGTTATACGAGATCATCTGATGTAATTTCAATAATTCTAACCTTTTTCATGAGAAAAGTGATGTTCCATGGTTCACTTTTTTAAGTTACACAGTACTTGTTTTTTCACTAGCTTGTTGTAAACACTTTTATGGCATCATCTGTGTCGGATCCCCTAAGTAATGTGCTTTCATTATCAATGTGATTTAAACTGAACTAATATTTCCACCCATTAAAGCTTCTCACTAAAACGCATCGTCATTCTAAGGTTCAAAGTTAAATAGACGCACATCTTTGATACTAAAAGCAATGCACAGTATTATCAAATTCATTCATATAAGAAAGGCTCGTTTTCAACTATTTATTTTAAATTGATAATTACAACTCATTCAAGCATCACATACTATGGGTCTTTAGACATTGTGAAGTTAGAAGGTCAGCCTTAGTTATCATAAATCGCATGTGATTTCATTGCCAGATTCAAAAGATTATGTGTTGTTATATTGATTTTCAAGTAATCATGAGAAATAACCATGGTCTTCAGGATTCGTAAGACAATGAACATAGCCATCATTGTAGATCGTGGTTGTGTATGGAGGGGATGGTTGTTCATGTTGTCCTTGGTGCACATGGTTGTCATTCATGTTTTTTTCAATGTTTAACACATTCATAACAATGTAAGAAGTTCCAAGTGTTCATAGAAAGTTGTAATCATGAAAGATATTTCTTCCATGAGACCTTCAAGGATGTAGAAATCCATGTAAGGTATCTTAAAAATGTAGAAGAATATGATTTTTTGAAGAGATTTTCTATATGTTATTTTTATGTGTTTGATCTAGGAAGAATCCCCGTTCTTCGATTAATTTCACAAGATACTTTTTGAGGATGTATTTGAATGACTATGTTTTTTCTTACACTAGATCATTTAAGATACTCTTTGGACATGTGCATGATGAACTAACTAAACAAAGTAGTTCTTTTTAAAGAAATAATTATCCACTTACAATTTGAAACTCCTTTTTTTTAATATTGTACATGATAAAATGTTTGTGAAAGGTGTCTACTGTAGATAGGTCATCTTGAACGATTTAAAAAGTCTCTTAAACCAATTTTTTGCTGACGTTCATCATTATGATAGAGATGGATTCTCGTAGAAATATTATCCATGGAACTATTTTGTGCCTCGTGGAGGCTCACATCAAGCTTTAAGCCACCATATGTAAGAGAACGTATCACGGTTTTACTTCATTTATTATTAAAATAAAAATCTGGTTCTACTATGTTAGATATACGTAAAAAATATGAATTAATTTTTTAAATCGTTTTTCAATCTATATTCATGAATAATGAAAGTTTTAGAAAATCAATTTGGATGAAAAATTGATGCAAAATCTATAGGAACATCAAAAGATATGAGTTTCTAGATAATGATGTATTGTTTTATGTTCTATGGAATGAAACATAATTCCTCAATTGCGTATAGATTTCACCATCAATTGTAGTTTATTCATAATTTGCATTGGAATAAAGGATGTTTAATGATTATCCTCTTTTTTTTACCATTATTTTCCATGGAGGAGAGGCTGCAATAAGTTTTTCATGTGTTGTACAAAATGTTTAGTGCAAAATAGTACAATCAATGTTTCATTTCATTTCATGGACCATACATGTGGCATCCACATCATTGTTAATTTGAATTTCAAAATTTTGTTTCATATTCCTTTGTTTTAGTTTTATATCTCATTTTGTACTCTTTTTTTGCTGGAGATAAGCTTAAGTAAGAGTGAATTTTATTTGGTTGTGTAATGTAATCCTAATGTTATCACTGAAAATGTTATGCATATATTTGATACTCATTCGTTTCCCCCTCCACCGGAGCGTCTCCGCACGTGTTTGTCTCCACTCCTCATCCTCTGGTCCTTATCCCTCTGCCTCACCTCTTGTCCCACCTCACCCCTCTCTGCCCACACCTCCACCCCCTCCCCAGCCTCCTTTACCCCCCTCGCATCGCCGCGGCGGTTCGCCGTCCATCTCTCCCCTCCCTCCCATCTTGACATCTCCCATGCCGCTGCCTGTCTCCAACCTTGGCTTCCCTCCCTCTCCCCTACTGATCCCTCCTGCTCTGACTGTAGCCCAAGCTGTGAGCTTCCACAGTGCGCCTTCTCTCGCTCGCTGTGCAGATCCTATTCTCCTCTCTATTGAGGATGTCCCGGACGACAGCCCCCCTTCTGTGTCCACCCCTACCGATCTCGTTGGAGGTTCCGTTCTCGTCGCGGTGACACCGTCCCCTTCGTCCTCACCCCCTCCCCTCTCTGCTGCCCACCCCTCGCCCTTTCCTCCTCTTGTCAACGTCCTATCTCGTGAGATACTTCCTCCCCTTCCTCCGTCTACCTCTTGGCTCCCTTGGTCTCCCGCCCCCCTCCTCAGTCCCCCTCCTCCAGTGGTCTCCTAACCATCCACCCGCTCACAGCCCAAAGTCCCTTCTTGGTGTCGCCCCTCGCTCCCACTCGTGGATGCACACACACGCTGCCTAGGCTCATCCCTCCGTCCCTCCTGCCCTCCCCCCTTTTTCACCTTGCCCGCCTCCTCCCTCTCTTCTCGTCTCCACATCCCTGCCTCTTTGTCCCATCCTCGACACTCCACTTCCTTCCTCACTTATCTCTTCCCACACCCGCTCTCGCACTGCTCGCGCTCTTACATGTGCCTCTATCCCTCCTTCTGCCATCCCTCCTCCCCCCATCCCTCTTCCTCTCTCCACATCCCATCCATCGTCTCTAGTCCTGGTTTTTTCCCCGGTGGTCACTTCGCCGTCACCGTTCCCTGCGTCATCCTTTCTTCCTCCCTCCACGGTCTCTTATAAGTCTCCACCCTCCTCTTCTCCCCTCCTTGCCCTGTCTCCTTATGTCGACGTCTCGTCCCACATTTCTCACCGGCTCATCTCACCTCCTCTTCCCCCTTCCTGCTCGTCTGCCGCCCCACCATCCCACCCCCTTCCCCTCTTGCCCGCCCCTCCTCCACCCTCGGTGGTCCCTGCCCGTGCACTTCCCTCCTCGCCTCTATCCCCCATCTCTATTACGCTCTCTTCGCTTCGCCACCTGTCACCCTACACCTTCCATCCGAGTCAAGCCCACGGTCATCACTTCTTTCACCTCCGGTTCTGTCATGCCCTTGATTTTGTCATTGACAATCGCTTCATCTGCGCCCCGGTGTCCGTTGCGCGTGCCCTCATAGTCTTGTTCATTCCCCCCACTTCCCCGTCTCCCTCTCCCCTTGACGAGTCAAATCTCATCACTCTTGCCGATGCCCTTGCTCGCCCGGGCGCTAATGCTTGGCACACTACCTGTGTTGCTGTGCTTGCCGCCCTCACTCAACATGGTGTGCTTGAACTCATTGATCTCCCTCTTAGTTGCACGGCCATCAAGGACCTGTGGGTTCCATGTAAGAAGTTCACTACCTCGGGGGCCCTTGACCGGTACAAGGCTCGCCTCATCGCGAAGAGCTTCTCTCAGATCCCTTGCATAGACTTCACCGACACCTACGCCCCTGTTGCCCGCATTACAACGAGTCGCGTCGTCATCTGTCTTTTGCTCACTTTTGGTGGGAGCTTTACCAGATGGAAGTGAACAATGCCTTTCTCCATAGTCGTCTTGAGGAGGAGTTGTACATGGTCCAGCCTCCTAGCTTCTTAGATGGTACCGGATGAGTCTGTCGCCTCCGTCGTGCACTTTATGGTCTCCGTGAGTCCCCTCGTTATTGGAACAAAGAGCTATCTTCCACCCTCGTCCGTGGTGGTTTCTTTCCTTGTCATTCCGATCCCTTCATCTTCGTTGGGGGCACGACCCTCGTCCCCGCCTTCATTCTGGTGTATGTGGATGACCTTCTCATAACTTCTCCTTCTTCCTCCGCCATTTCCATAGTGAAGGATCTCCTCTCTTTCGCGTATCGCATGAAGGACCTTGGCCTTACGGCCATGTTTTTTGGGATGCAGATCGCCCGCTCTCCTGGCTACCTGTTGGTCCACCTGGAGCAATATGTCCAGACTCTTGCAGACCGCTTCGCTTTCGTCGTTGACCTCTCTTGCCCTCTCCTAGCTGCCTTCTCACCCATGCCACTGGGTTCTCAGCTTGCCCTTCGTGTGGCCCACGACGCAGAGTCGAGTGCTCTAGAGTCCGCCGTGACGTTTCACTCCATCATTGGCGCACTCCCGTACCTCGTTGGTACCACTCGTCCTGACATCACCTTTGCGATGAACGTCCTAGCTCAGAATGCCCGCGAGCCTCGCACAACTCACCTCCAGGCGGCCGCGTATGTTTTACGCTATCTCATCGGGTCTTCACGTGCCGGCCTCGTCTTTTTGGTTCGGTCGGACGTGCCTCTCTTGGCGGGCTACGCTGATAGTGGCTATGCCTGCGATTCGGATCCTCGTAGCCGCAACGGCTTTTTCTACTCGTTCCGGTTGCCATCTCCTGACGTTGCGAGAAATAGGGCTGTGTTGCTCGCAGCAATGGAGAGGCCGAGTACATGGCCTTGGGTGGTGCTACCGTTTAGGCAGTGTGGCTTTGTTGCCTCCTCAGCAAGCTTTGCCTCCCCACCCCTTGTGTGCCTCTGCACAAAGACAGTGAGAGTGGGTTAGCCATTGCCAGGAATGACGGTGCACTTCACCATCGCACCAAGCACATCAATGATTAGCACCAGTATGTACGCAATGTTGTTACAGCACGCAATGTCTCTCTCCAGCTCATCTCTGCTGAGTTCGAGATCGCGGACTTCCTTACAAAGGCTCTCCATCAACCTACCTTTGTTCGAGTATCGCCTCTACTGGTCTTCAAACCCTGCCCTTGCTCGACTGAGCGTGAGGGCAGGGTTGCTCTCATCCGTTGCCCTCCGTCGTCAACATGGTGATTTTCGTTCGTCTTCACCCATCTCCTCTCGTTCCCGTCCCTTCCCCTGTCCCCTCCCCCATTTCATGCCTTGCTGGTGCCCCTGTTGCCGTGTGCCTCTGGGCGCTGGGATGCTGGTCCTTGATTCTCCCTGCCCTCATTGCACGCGTTGGGACTACCACTCGGGATTACCACTAGCACTACATCTCCTCTTCCCTCTCCCAACTCCCCTTGTCCACATCGTTGGTCCTCTCCTCGATGACCACGTGCATGCTGCATCTCCGCTCCGTTGCATGCTCTACCCCCCCTCTCTATGTGTGCATCTCTTGTACGCTCTCACACACATGACCTCCTCCTTTGCCGGTGTGGTGCCTCACACGTGTCTCCGCCCATACCCCTTCCCACCTCTTCCCTCTGCCCCGTCCTCCTCTCGTTCCTTGTTGGTGTCTCTCTTATCATGTGCCTCTGGGTGGTGGGGTGTAGTTCCTTGATTCTCTTCCTTGGCACTCTTCCCGTCCTTGCTACACGCTTCAAGACTACCCCTCGTGGCCGCGTGGTGCCCTTGACCGGATGTGTCGGCTGGGTGCTTCTTGTCATTTGCTTCCGGATGGGTGCTGCTGGCGGGGTGCTTCAGTGGTGTGCTTGCGGTCGGGTGCTTTTGGCGGAAGCGCCTCAGGACGGGTGCGACTTGTGGGGTGCTTCTCGTGGCGTTCTTCTGATGAGGTGTTGCAGACGCATCCTTCCAACCAGGAGATGCGACTGTCCGCTTTCGGCGGGGTTCTCTTGGCAAGGTGTCGCTGACGACGCCCTTCATTGCCATCCATGTTGCCGGGTGCCTCGGCTTGTTCTGGAGTTCCTATGGGGCTTGTGGTGTGGTGGTCAAGCTTTTTACTTGGGACACCCACTCTTGCTTGCGCTAACGTGTTGAAGTAGTCAACGTTTGTTGCTACTTGAGTTAGAGTTCCTAGTTTAGTCCTAGTTTAGTCGTACTAGCCGTGTTTATCTCATTGGGCTAACTCCTGTGGTTACCCTTGCAAAAACAACATCTAGGAGTTGGTTCACGTCCTTTAACATGCGCATCATTGAGGTGGTGCACTTGCACCAGAGAAGGGGGCCTTTTGCTCCCTCCTCAAAGGGGAGTGAAAGCCCCCCTCTCGCCACTTGCATAGGTATCCCGATGCCATTCCTTGAGCATGTTGCAGAGCGCAACATGCTCGAGGCAATTGACATCATCGTCTGTGCGAGGCCGACCCGGTAGGGGGCGGTCCTCGCCGTCGCTCACTCATTCTTTTCCAAAAAACATTCCATTTCCTTGTCACAATCTCCTCTCGTGACCAAGTCCCTCTGCCACCATTTCCTCTCACAGTATTTTAGAGCTCGCCCCGTCACAGCCTCGAGTGCCCCTTCCCCCTCATAGGCGAGAGCAACTGTTGGTCCCGCGGCTAACTCCCTCGACGCTCCCCCTCACAGGAGCCGACAGTCACTCGCCCCACCCGTCAGCCCTCTCCTCCTGTGTCCTCCTTCCTCCCCCTAGTCTTGCACTCTTTAACAGATATCCTCGCTTCTAGTGAGTTGCTCTCCTTATAGTGTAGTTTTGTGCTTTCATTCTTTTGCGTCGACTGTACTAGCTAAGCATACTTGGGCTACTGCATTATTTGTGTTTATGTTGATCAGAGATAAATACCCTCTTTTCATGTGGGTCAATCGCTTTAGCTCGCACGACTTCGCCAACTAATGCCTCTAACTAGAATGCATAAAAAACTATTTTCGTCACCTAGAGCCTGCAGAACTACTTTGCGTTGCCTAGACTTAGTTTTGGCGCTTCGAAAGCCGACGATGTGTGTCAGATGTAATAGAGCAGACATTGAAGGAATACGATATCTTTCGATTCACATGAGGGCTTCTCAACGCAAGAAGATTGAGAAGGGTATGTACGAGCCATAGAAGTGTGTGGATGCGAGGGAAGAAACCGATTAACATGTTAGAATTTGAGTGAAGATGAGGTCGTGAATTCATGATGCTCAAACGTTTTTCTATCATAATAAAGGAGCCCTGTCAACTCACGTTCAATAGAGAATGGAGAAGAGGATGTTTTAAAAACATATTTAAGTTTAAATAACAAAGAATATGAAATTCCACAAGAAATCGGTTCTTTTTTACAAAAATGTTTTGAATTTTTTGTTTTTGTATTGAAATTGAGATAAAATGAAAATATTGCAAAACTAGACTAGAGGAAAAAGGATGACATCTTGAAATAATAAAAGAAGGCTTATAAAATATATTTAAATTTCTACTAAATTAATTTATGGATAGTATCATTGTTTCATAATAATTATTTTCCGTTTATATTTAAAACAAGGAAATTCAATCTACATATTTTAGATTTTTTGTAAGTCAAATATCTTTATTTGGTATCAAAATAGAAATATTTTACTGATTTGTATCATTTAATCCATAAAATGTCTCATGAATTAATGTCAAAGAATGATTTTCATTGAACGAAAACATCATTTACACAAATTCATATATATGTATGTATATGTACATGTAAATTAAAAACATGATTCATCATCAACTTTTCAGTGTAATATAGTATTTATTTTAATCTATAAAATTATAAAAACAAAACTTTCCTAGAGGTGAAACAATAAACAATAATGTGTCTACTATATTTAGAATCAAGGTATTCGAATGATACTTCATAAAAACATTTCACTTGTCAATTAATGACAATAAATTTTATCGTTGAAAACACATAAACATGGATATGAAGAAACATTCACATTTATTCGAATTAAATCCTAAAACCTTATAAACATAAAATAACACTTATTAACTTCAATTGATGAAATTCGTACTTCAGGTTTGAATGATTTTTTATCATACATATCAGTAGACAAATACATTCTTTTGTAAGGATAAACTATAACCATATATATAAAATCAATGAATTAAAGAAGCAATGCATGTTTCAACGCCTTTGACTCTACCCATGTTTCTAGCAATTAGTCATCTCCTTTTTGTTTAGCAATAGGTTAGTAAGGCATTTTAAATTTAGATAAAAGTGATGGAAATCAAAATACATGTGCAAAATCTATCTCAAAATGTATAAATATTACAAAAATATAATACAGGAACTGAAATATTTTTCATCACGAAAAAATATTTTATGAAAAGTTGTATGAAAAATGTTTTGCAGGTTTTTTTTAATAAACTGTTTTTTGGATGATAATCCTTAAATCTAGCTGTAAATGATATTATCCTTTCATTGATTTTCTCTTTTTTATTCATTTGAATGTATTCAATGAGATTTGGTGTGATTTATGTAATGTTATCAGAGTTATCCGATCGTGTCTTTAATTTGATGAAGTTTGTTTTTCTATTCAATGCGTCTTCTATCATGAATGTTAGATTATTCAGAAGTAATTTACAAAAAATCAGAACATATAGTATTTTTAATAGAGTTATTGAGAACACTCTTATGAAGGAATACATTCCATAAAAACATTTGCACTATATTTGAAGGACCATTTATTTTTCTTAATTACAAAGCCTATCAGAATCCAAATATCATTTCGTATTTTGTACATGGATTGATTTTGAATATGAGGTTTTTCAATGGATTCATAGAAAAGAATTATTCGAAGATTTTTCATGTTTTTTTCTAATTATGATGTTACAAGTTTTGATGCAAAACTAACATTTCATGTCTTTGATGTGACCTAGTTAATGGATAAGGAAATTGTACCATAGTGATGTCATCATGAAATCATCATGAAATTTGCTTCTAACAAAAAAGAGTTATTTTAAATCGAAATGAAATGCAATGGTTCCACTCTATAAAACTATATTCATAGTACGGAAAATAAAAGATCACTTGTTTTATAGTGTATCACGAACGAATTTCTCACTTACTTATTATGAAGAAATATTTATAGAAACAATCATATGTTGAGTATTCACTAAGCTGAAGGGAATTTGTTGAGATAACATACGTGCATGTGATTTATCCTACCATCCATCGCTCTTAAATACTACATTAATGTTTCTTGGTCTTGCTTTCAATGTCCATGATATTGTTGGATGTTGTTCTTTACTGCTTTGTTTCCAAATGCCCCTTTTGGAACTGAATCGTTGTTGGGACATTCGAAAGTCCTTTCCGTTGCATCTGATGTACGCTTCCGGAAGTCGAGGCGCAGAAAGTGGTTCTAGGCACTGCAAAAAATTTGCGCTGTCCCTAGGCAACGTAAATAGTTTTCGAGGCATTCTAGTTAGAGGCATTAGTTGGCGAAGTCGTGCGAGCTGAAGCAATTGACCCTCTTCATTTTCAGTACGCAGTGAGGAAAGCGACCATATGAGGGAAAAGAAATCGCGGCCGCTTCTGCAGCGCGCAGAGCTTCCCTTGCTGGAAAAGGTGAACGGCAGACTTAGGTCACGGCCCCTACGTGACGTCAGAGGCTTTCACCATGCGTGACAGTTCAGCCTCCGATTCGAGACACGTGTGACGTCCGACTGAGGCAAGCGCCTCAGTCCACCACCGCCTTTCGCTGGCATGGCCATGAGTGCGCAGCCGCAAAGGGGCCTCATGGCGCTGTCGCTGCGGCCGCTGTCGCTGCCGCTGTTGTCGTCGCTCCTTCTGACGGTGTGTCTGTGTTCGTCCGGCAGCTCGCTTTCATGGAGAGCGCTGGCTCGGTCCCATCCGGACTCGTCGACTGAGATCATGATTCGGCCCTTTGT
>SZWC01026112.1:4431-14629 GCA_023375785.1 Penium margaritaceum
ATTGATGACAGGAAGTCCACCTCAGGGTTTGTTTGTCTTCTCAACGGTGGTGCGGTCTCATGGGCAAGCAGGAAGCAGGACTGCGTCTCGCTTTCTACTGCTGAGGCGGAGTACATTGCACTCTCCGAAGTTTGCAAGGAAACACAGTGGCTTCGCAGTTTGCTTGATGAGATCAAGGCACCACAAGAGGAGGCAACGGTCATCCGCATCGACAACCAAAGTGCCATGGCTATGGCAGAGGACGACATGATCTCCCGGCGTACAAAGCACATCGATATTCGGTACCACTACTCACGTGACCTTATCGCCAAGGGTGTCGTGGAACTGGAGCACGTCGCAACCAAGAAAATGCTTGCGGACTTCTTGACAAAGCCGCTAGACAGCGACTTGCATGTTGCAGGTGCTCGAGGAGTCGGCATGGTGGATGCAAGAGATGAGAACTAAAGACCAAGAAAACTGACATGCACAAACACAACCTAGAGCTACAGGTTCATGCCGAAGAAAACTACCACAGCAGGTGGCCTACGGTGCAAGGGAGAGATTGTTGTTCTTCTATGCCCCATGGCCACTGCTATGGGTTGACGGACAGGTTGGGCATGCACTGCTCCCTTGGAGTAAGTCCCCCGAACCTTGTTCATGGTGCAAGTCCAAGCGAGACACCAGAAGTGTAGCGCAACGGATAGCATGTTGGACTTAGGGACAACAGGTCCTGCGATCGAGCCTTGATGTACGCAGGAGGGTTTTTGACCTTCTAGCACAGGGGAAGTTTCTTAGACATTTCTCCATGCATGAGGAGAGTGCGCCACTTGGCGGTCAGTGGATGCGCCAATTGGCGGACTGGTCAGGTGGTGTGGAGTGACCACCCCAAAATTGTCACTACCCACACACCTTAGAAGCCAGGCCTAGGACTATATGTACCAGGCTCATTCCTCATTCTAATTACACAATCTGGCCTTAGATGCTCCTCACAGAGTTGTCCAACTAAGGAACAGTATAAAGAAGACACTGGTTGGTCTAAACCGCAGGAGTTAGTCTTTGACTAGCACCTCGCGCGAAAGTGACCAAGTGTTAAGTGGACACAGTTGCTAGCAAGTGATTGCCTAGGAACTGCTCAGTGTGGAACCGTGATCCTGAGGGTGATATCTTCCCCTAGCTGAAATGCTAGGAGCGGATGGCAGGTGCTATTGTGTCGGCGCCTGTTTTCTAGTCCGTTCGCCTCAGGCCGGTTGACAGACTATTGCTCAAGGATGCAAGCATGACTGAGCTCAGGTTGTGCTAGTGCTATCTAGGTCTTATCTACTTTGGACTCCGCACGGTGTATCTACACACCGTCGGTCTCATCCCTCTGAAGCTGTCTTCCTTCCCTCCTACTTGGACTCCACGCGGTGCGGCTACGCCCCACGGGTCTCGTCCTCAAACACAGCATATCCTTCACTACTGGTCTTCTTCATCTGTGGCTCGTGCACGCGGTCTTCGTGTTTTTCCTTGAATCTTCGCCTTCCGCGGCGCGTCTCCAGAGATTCCTCCGTGATTGATGCTTGGTCACTCATGCTGATTGGGTGTTTCTCCCTTGATTGCTCGGTCCATATGCTGATTTGCCTGCGCCTTGTCAGTAATTGCGGATCTTGCTGTGGCTTGTCCTTGTTCTCTTTGTAACGCGAATTTCTCACCACTGCATCCCGCCTTTTTCTTCTCCGCATCATGTACTTAGTTGTAGCGGTATCGCCGCAGGTAATTGTGCTCACCTGCAGACACCCTGCCCCTGGATTCCGCGCTGCCCTCCGCTCAACCGCGTCCGCGGGAGCCAGCATTCTGTGCGCGGATCTCAGGCTGACCAGGTCTTCTCCGCGGATGGTCCTTTCCTGCGGAGCTGCGGCTGAAGTGCGCCTGACACTGATGCCCCCAACCCCCTTTTTTTGCAAGACTCTACCCTAGAGTATTTCAGCGAGTCATTCCCTTGAAGTGCTTACTGGGCCTGGGACGGCTTTGTTCCTGGCACGGTCTGCAGTATTTCTCTACAGCCTCTCCCTTCCGCTGGAACTTCTCCACGCATTCATCGTGAACAAAGTGTCTGTATCCTTCGCACCGCGCCCCCATTGTGGGCGCGGTGATCAACTGCTTGCATGAGGAGCAGTGCGGTCCGCGTTCATACTTCTTACAGCTCGAGCATCGGTAGATTTTCTTTCCCTCACTGCTCTGTCCCACCTCCTCGGTGCAATGCTCATGCGTAATGCCTTCGCAGTGTTCGCAGCGATAGACCGTCCCTTTGAGTCGACCACCGCAGTTGTCTCCGGTGCAGGACCGTTTGTTGGAGAACTTCCACTTAATCTTCCGCGTCTTGTTGCGACAGCTGCTGCAAGTCCAAATGCCCTCCTTCCCGCGCGCCCCACACTGCAGGTGGCACATAGTCTTGCATATTCTGCAAGGCTTGCCGAATTCGTTAAGGTCTTCGCCGCATGCCCCGCAGGCTGGGGCCAAGGTGTCCTCATCATAGGACAGCGAGGCCCCTTTCTCCACGGTGGCCATTCCCACGCACTTGTGGCACTACCCCGCCCAAACCGAGCTGTCTGTAACAAGGCAGCCCTGGTGGGCCAACCTGTTGCATTGAGTGCAGTGTTCGCCCGTGCTGACCGCCTTGACATAGGTGGGGCAGTTCTCCGCGGCTGCTGTGGACGAGTCCTGCTCTTCCTCTTCTTCCGAGTCCACCTCTTCCCCTTCTGTGGTTACCCGGGGCGGCTTCCGTACTCCGAGGTGATGTTCCATTTCTCGGCAACACCGCCTGCACTTTTTCGGTCCGCTTCGTCCCCCTTTGGCATTCCACAGCTGTTCCAGGCATTTTTGCAGATCTTCCGGCGACACCCTTCATTGTCGTGCACCGTTCTGCCCCAGCGGTGTCCACATTGGGCGCACGTCTCGTTCTCCTTCTTTTTCCGAGCCTGCTCCGCTGTTGCCACCCGTCCTTCCTCCTGCCATCGCCGCATGGTGGTTCCTGAAACTGTGTGGGGTCCTTGCCGTACCTCCGCCTGTTCTCCCTCTTTCTCCTCCTCTTCCTCTTCTTCCTATGGATCCCATCTTCCGCGTGCCTCTCCTCCTCCTGACTCTGGGCTGGTTCCTTCATCTCCTCCCTTCTTCTGCTCCGTGTCTTCTTCCCGACCCTCCTTGATGCACTTCAGATACGTTCAGTTTAGCCCAATATAGCTCTTGGCCAGCCCTTGGTGCGCTGGTTGGCCGCAGACGCGGCAGACGACCTTCAGGAGGAGTGCCTCGGGCAGGTTTTCCCCACACACCACACAGGGGCCCGTGTAGCTGGCAAGGTCGCGGGGGCTCATGGGTGCGCTTCTCCGCGGAGTAGCGTCGGGCACCTTTGGGGTCATTTCCTCGCTGTCCGTTTGTTGTGACCCTGACTGCTCTGGCCGTTCCTACTGTTCCTGCCGCTGCTGGCCCCTCTGCTCCTCCCCTTGCTACCTCAGCCCCGTTTGCACCTCCCCTGCGGATACCTCCTAGACATCAGAACCGTCCGCAGGTTCCTCCTCTTGAGGCTCTTGGCTCCACGCCTCCTCTTGTTCCGACACCTAGACCTCACACTGCTCCAACACCTCCTCCGCACGCCATCCCCTCGACCCCTTGCGCTCCTCGAGCGGGGGAAGCTCTCCACCCGTTCCTAGTATGTGTGTCTGCCAGGCCGGGGGCAGCAAGACGAACTCGGTGGCTGGGTAGCTCCGCTCGCTGAATCCATCCGGCCCTTCCAGCCAGACATATCCCGCGTCGACGGTAGCCACGTGGTACACCTCCCGCGCCTCCTCTGCTTCACGCCCCGCGCCTGGGAATGTACGAAGGTAGACCAAATTCCCTTCCCTGATTGGCCCGTGATTAAGGCGTCGGTTGGCGGCGTCGCATCCGCGCCAGGCTGAGACAGAGGCCCGGAGTCGTGCCTCGGCTCTCACTGCAGATGTCTTCTGGCATTGTGCCCGGTACCACTCCTGCACCTCCTTGTCTCTCACCATCTCCCATTCCTCTTCTAAGCGGCCGTTCTACTGCTGCTCCGGATCTAGCGGCAACCGCAGTGGTGGTTGCGGCATGCCCAGTGCCGTGCGCGGAGGCTTTCCAAAGAGGAGGGCGTGGGGCGAAAATGATAAGGCGTGGCTGGGGGTGATGTTGATGAAGTGGGCGGTCTTCTTTAGGGTTTCCCCCCAGTCTCTGCCCTCCGCGGTGGCCACTGCCCACTCCAGGATGTCATGAAGTCGTTCGACTTGGCCCTGGGACTGAGGCCGGTATCGCCCAGAGTGCACGTGCTGCACGCCCCACTCCACGCGTTCTTCGCGGAACGCTCCTGCGAACTCCGTGACGTTATTGCTGTGCACCATGCGACAACCGCCAAAGCGGTAGAAGATCTCCTCGCGGATGAAGCAGGCTGCGCGCTCGGAGGATTTGTCGGGGACAGCCATGACCCACACATACTTGGTAAAGTGGTCCACTGCCGCAATCCAGTACCGCTCCCCTTGGGCGTGGCGTGGGCGAGGCCCATGGAAGTCGATGATGATGCGGTCCAAGGGCTCACCTATAGGAGAGGGCAAGTAGATGGGCATGTCCCGCGGCATGATTTTTTGGTGCCGCTCACATGGTGCGCAGTGTTGCACCACTTCTTTCATGATTGCCAGGAGGTTTGGTACATGCAAGATGGGGGATAGCCGCTCCTTAAGTGCCTGCACACCAGAGTGGTGGTGCCGGTGGTAGGCCTCGACCACCGCTCTTTGCATGGTGGGCGGAGGCACCCACAGGATGTGTGGCATGGTCCGCCAGAGGGGACCGCCCTCCCATGCATACTGCTCACAGAGACGGGCGAGGTCGTCCTTCTTCTGCCGGTCGTATTCCACCCCCATCTGCGCTCCCAAGGTCTTGTACACTTTATCCGCCTCCGCTTTTTGCTGCTCCTTGGTTGTGGCACAGAGCAAGATGTGTGCGGTCTGCCAGATCCGCCAATCCTATGTTTCAATGGGTCCCTTCTTTCATGTCTTCTCTGCGGCAGCCTCCCCTGTCTTCTTCTTCTCCTTTTGTAGCGCCGGCAATCCCTGGGCCGGCCTTGCATCCTGCTCCGCCTTCATTGCTTGCAGGCGCCGCTGATGCTCCTCATCATAGGCAGGTGGCTCTCTATCCCAGCTGTCTGGTGCTGGGAAGAGCCGCAGAATCCCCACTGCGCGTAGCTCCCCTTCGTCCCACTGGCTGCGCAGCCCCACCTCTGGTGGTGCCGTGTGCCGCCGACCTCGTGCTCCGCGGGCCTCGCCTGTCTCCGCCTCTGGCTTTTGCCCTACCGCTGCCTGTGGGAGACGTAGCAGGCCCGGTCCCCTTGCGATAGGCTGTTCCTTGTCGGGCTTTGGTGATTCACTCAGCTCGGAGATCACCAACCCCCCCTGTTTTCTTCGCCACCGTGGCCGCGGCGCTTTCTCCAACCCCTCGCTCATAATGCATTGTGGCACCGGTGCCTCTCACAAGGGGTTGAAGCTGGGTTGGGACCGCGCCGGCTGGCATTGGGACATTGCGGAATACCGCCAGGAGTAGTTCCATTGCCTAGGCGGCATCCCGCTGTACTTGTGCGAGCTGCGCCAGATCGATGCTCGGACAGGTGCCTTGGGAGGGATGGTGCTGCTTGCTGCGTTTGGCGGAGGGGGCGTCAGCGGTGCTATCCTTGATGGTCCGCTTCTCTTGTCCTTGGCGGCGGGATGTAGGTGTGGTTTCTGAGACGGTGCTTGTCTTTCTGTGGCTGAGTCCCTTTGTGGAGTAACCACACGGCAGACTGATGCTGGGTGGGATGAGGTGGCCTGCCTGCTGACGGCCCTGGAGGCTACGGCCCTCTTGGCCGTGCTCTGAATCTTGGTCTGTTTGTTCAGCAGGGCGGCCGATAATGTTGGCCTCTTCAGCGTCTCTCTCCTGGCTGCAGCTGTCCTTGCTTGTGCACGCGCATCCTGGGGCCGTCTCTCGCTTTCCACCTGCGCCTCTCCCCGCTACTCTGCTCCCTGCTTCCCTGCCGCTTGCCCAGCTGCCGCCATTGCTGCCTCCGCGCTTGCTCCCTCCGCCTCCGTTGTGATCGCCCTCTGTGCCGTCTCTGCGGTTATCTGCGCTCTTCCCGCTGCCGCCTCTTGTCCTACAGTAGCTTCGTCTTTCAGTGTCGTAGGCTCGGTCATCGTCTCAGCCATCAACTCCGTTGCCGCTTGCTCCACCGCCGCTTCTACCTTCCGCCTCTGCTCCTCTGCCATCTGTCGCCATAGGGCCTGCAGCTGATCTCGCGTGATCGTGAGTTCGGGGGAGTCGCGGAGATACTCCTGAGCCTCTTCCGTCTCGGTGAGGGTGCGTTGTTTCTCCTCCCGACACACATCGACAGCCGCACGGGCCCAGTGTCGTACCGCCTCCTCCGTTAGTGTGGTCCTTGTCTTCTGAAGCGCCTTCCACAACCCTTCGGCCACCGCGGTCACGGTTCTTTGGCGCAGGGCACCATCCTGGGTCAGCTGCCAACATTTTTCAATGGCGGCATACCAGCTCTCATGCTGCTGCTCTGCCGCGGAGATGCCTGCCAGCTCTGTCGTCGTGTACTACACTCCCCATCTGTTGGTGATGAGTCCGAACAAGTAACCCCATCGCCATACCTTCGTCGCGGTCCTCCTGTCCGGTACCTCCATTGTTCTGCCGGCATGTGGGCAGCGTGGTAGATGGTGAGCGCCCGGGCACGTTCTTGGAGCAGGTGCACATAGCGGCGTGTAGGTTCCGCGGTTTGATCGCGGTGGACCATGAACCACCAATCGCGAGCGGCATTCACGTGGCGGTCTGGTTGTTCCGTGTCGAGGAATGTCGCCACTCCCTCCATGGCCACGTCCAGCAGATGGTTAGCTCTGGTTTGTTCTCCGCTGTCGCCGAAGCTTTCCTCCAGGTGGGTCTGTGCACCCTCCATAATTGTTCCAGCACTGAGCGGGGGTCGCGGTGTCCCTCGCGCCGAACTGCCTTGTGAGGCTGGTGGGGAGGAGTGCGCGGTCGGCGTAGAAGAGCCAGGTGGCGGTGGTGCACTTGCGGGTGCCGGCACTGCTGGGGCCGCGGGAGAGCCAGAGACCGGAGGTCCTCCAGGTGGTGTCTTTGTTGCTGTCGCCGCTGGGCGCGCGGAGGGGCCTAATGCCGGAGGTGCGCCAGGTGACGCTGCGGCTGCTGTTGCTGCTGGGCGCGCGGAAGGGCTTGATGCCGGCGTTGCTCCGGGTGACGCTGCTGCTGGGCCTGATGCCGGAGGTACACCAAGTGACGCTGCAGTTGCTGTTGCTGCTAGGCGCGTGGAAGGGCTTGATGCCGGAGGTGCTCCAGGTGACGCTGCTGCAACAGGTGGCGCGGAACGTCCTGTGCCAGCCGTAGGTACCGTGGCTCGGCCTGTGGTCTATCGCCGGATAGCACGTCTCGTGGGACCATCACCCCCCCTGTTCGAAAGCGTGGACCCCGCGCTGGAAGGACGAGCCATTGCGGAGGCTGTGCCGCGGTTAGCACCCGAGCTACGAGTGATGCGACGGGTGAACTGAGTGCCAGAGCCTGGTGGTGTGAGAACCATGGGAGAGGAGACGGAGAGCGGGCGAGCTGAGGAGTGGAGAACGATCGAATGCCAGAGACGGAAATGAGGCTAAGAATGCCAGCGCCGAGCAATATATCTGCTTGACGCGGTGCGAGCCAGTCGGCCGCCAGGAGCATGTCGTACGTTCGGACATCACACACCTGTACGGTGTGCGGTACATGCACGTTGGCGACTTGGATGGGGAGGGCCACTATCTGACCGATGGGTGCGTCGATAGCACCGGTGGATATGGAGAAGCGGAGCCGAGTGGGGGTGATGAGATGGTCGATCCTCAAAGTGCGGGCCATCCGCAACGCGATGGTGGTATGGGTAGCTCCGGTATCCACGATGGCCACAAATTTTCGGCCACACACCCAGACGTAACACCATGCCACGTGGACCTCAGCAGGTGTCGGCGGTCCGGGTATCAGCGGGGCAAGGGTCCACGTGCATGGTGCGCGGCATGCATCCTCCAGGACGCGGGAGTGTGCTGTAACAATCGCATGGGCCATCATGCGGGCGCCTGTGTCGCGGGTGAGGGTGCAGGAGAGACGGATGCCCACGGGGGAGAGGGATGGGTTCAAGGAGGAGAAGAGGGTCTGGATACGTTCCGCAGATGCAGGGGAGTGAAGGAGGAAGTCAACCAGGGAAAGGGGGTGACATGTGTCAAGCAGAGGGGAGGCAGAGGGCACGGGGGACAGCGTCAGAGGAGCGGTGGCGACCGCCGAAGCTGAGGGAGTTTGGCGTGACCGTGGCAGTGAAGAGCGAGGGGGAAGATGTGACGCGATCTCCTCGAGGGTCCAGCCGCAGATTGTGGGATTGAAACAGCGGGCGAGCTGGAGCCCACGGGCATGGGGAGTCAGAAGGGTTCCCACGGTGCCAACGGATTTGGCTGGCTCCAACTCAGACAAGAGTTGGTACACAGGCATGGATTCCTCGTCCATAAATTCATGAGCGACACCCTCCCACTGAGGCTCGGTGTCCGCGGGGAGAGGAGCAGCTGCAGGGGGGGAGTCCAGGAGGCTATCCCGCGGATCCACGGAGTGAGGCCAGTCTTGGCGAGGGAGGCGGCTGAGAGCATCCGCGTTTTGATTGGCGAGCGCGAGCTGGTACTTGATTTTCAAGTTATAGCCCTGCAGGAGGAGGGCCCACTTGGCCAAGATGCCCTCATGATTCTGTGTTCTGAAGAGCCATTGCAGCGCTTGATGATCGGTTAGGACCGTAAAAGGTTTACCGTTCTTGATGTAGTCGCGGAAGTATTGGAGTGCCCACAACACGGCCAGGCACTCGCCCTTCACTGGTGGGTAATTCCGCTCACTGTTTATGAGGGCGCGACCGGCGTATGCTATCACCCGCTGGACTGGTTCCTGGATCGACTGTGAAAGTACGGCACCAAGGTCGTCCCAGGACCAGTCAGTAGTGATGGAGAAGGGAAGGTTGAAATCAGGGGATTCAAGCATGGGCGCGGTGACTAGGTGATGCTTGATTTCCGCCCAGGCAGCGGTGCACTCCGGCGTCCATTCAAACGGCATGTCCTGATGGGTCAGCTGCTGCAGCGGGCGGATGATGCGGGCGTGGTCGCGGACAAACTTGCGGTAGAAGAAGACAAAGCCGAGAAAGATCTTGAACTGTCCCGCAGTGGTGGGCTGGCGCCATTCCTGGACTGCCGCGATCTTCGCGGGGTCGGTTTTTATGCCCTCGGCACTCATGACGAACACCAAGAATTCCATCTCCGCGGCACCAATGGAACACTTCGTAGCCTTGAGTTTGAGGTTGGCAGCGCGAAGAGCCAAGAAGACAGCGGAGAGTGAGGAGAAGAGGACCGCAAAGCTGTGGGTCGCGACCATGATGTCGTCAATATAACAGCTCACGTTAGGGATACCACAGAGGGTGGAATCCATGACGCACTGGAACGTGGCGCTAGCGTTGCGAAGACCAAATGGCATGCGGGTGAAGGCGTAGAGTCCCTCGGGAGTGACGAAATCCGTCTTGACAATGGATTCCGGGTACATGGGAACGGCGTGGAAGGCCGCCTTGACGTCGAGTTTCGCGAACCATCCGCGCCCCTGCTGGTAAGGCTGCACACAGATCCTATCCGCGAATCTTCACATGGATCCGGACCCGGAGGTCGGATCCATAGCCTGGATCCGGATACGAGGAGACGGATCCTGGATCCGCGGATCCTTAGGATTCACGAATCCTGACAAACAGATTCACGGATCTTTGTGTGGCACACATTCTGACAACTATGTTCATGTTCTCACAACTCTTAACAGTCAAATGACTTAAAAATTATCCTAAGGTAAATAGCAACTATGGGTCTCAGACACAAATTTCATCACGTGTGTTAAAATGCAAATTCTCTGATGCAAGGGAATGACAAGGCAAAGCTTTTCATGACAGGAGCATTCTCCTTGGGTAAACAGCAGCTATGGGTCTCAGCACACAAATGTCATCCTATGTGCTGAGACTAAGTCTCAGCCTCCCCAACCAACTCGACCATCCCACCTCCCTCTAGGCCCTCTGTACCCCCTGCACCCTCTCCATCCTCCCCGTCCTCTTCGTCTTCCTCATCTCCCTCATCATCTAACTCCATCACCTCACCCTCAGCACTACGGCGAC
>SZWC01026113.1:15802-28302 GCA_023375785.1 Penium margaritaceum
CCCTTCCAATCACACATGCTCGCTGCTCCAAGGCTCCCTCTCTCCTCAAGTTCCAACATTTGGTATCAGAGCCAAGTTCTGCCACTTCCAGCCAGCACAGGCCGTCACTTTGAGAGTGACGGGTTGGGGTAAAACCTTCACCAGATTTGACAATCGACCACAAGATCTTCAAGTTCAAGAGACAAGCTTTCCAACGAGCCCAAGATCAGGAAGATCCAACGGTCGGATTGAGAGTTATGCTCAAGACGAGGTCGGCCAGGGCTACACTCTTCTCTATGAGTAAGACTGTCGCCTTGTGATGACCATAACTCTCTCGTTTCTTTGTCAAATTTAAAAAGTGGCACATGCGAATTGTAGGTTTTTTTCCTAAGCGTTCCATTGGTGCAAAAATATTTGCATTCCATTGATTCGTTTGGGAGAAACGCCGTTTACAAACTGGCTGGTCTGAGTTGGAGTAGGAGCAGAAGCATACCCTGTTTTCAAGAGGGCATATCTTTTGAAATCCCCTGTGGATGACCCTGTTTTATGGGTCGATCTGAAAGGTTTTGAGCTGAATTTTCCAGTGGTGGGCTAAGTTTTTCAAAATTCTCAGTCTGCTGGCACCTACAGTCAATTTTCTGTCAGACAGATTTCTGGCAGAAGCAGCAGCAGAAGCAGGGGTAGCGCCGCCATCCAAGGGTAGCGCTGAGCATCACCAAGGCTCAAAATGGCAGCAGCTGGCGTTATGACAGTAGCCCAGTTCCACAGGCAAAAGGCATCATCCGTACCCGCCTCTTTTTGGAGGAGAGGGGCTTGTGGGAGGTGGTGAGCGGCGACGAGCTGGCTCCAGTTCCACAGGCAAAAGGCATCATCGCATCGCAGTTGGTGGCGGGGAAGACGCCGCAAAAGAGTGCAGCTGATGCGGGTTCTTTTGCAGCTGTACCAGCGACGTACGAGGAGTGGAAGAAGAAGGACATGCAGGCCTACAGGTTGCTTGTTAACACCATCTCCAACCCGCATCTTCAGTACGTGAGTGACAAGGCTACCGCAAAGGAGGGGTGGGACACGTTGTGCAAGAAGTATGAGAGCAAGGATCCTACATTCCTCATGCTTTTCGAGGAAAAGATGATGGCGCTGAAAATGCAGGGTGGTGAAGGGATGGAGGCGTATCTAGACAGGGCAAAGGAGCTGGCGAAGCAGCTGAGAGCGGCCGGCAATCCTGTGGAAGAGACGCGCTTCATCCTCCTCTTGCTGAGGGGACTCCCAACCAGCTACGACACGGTACGAGAGATGCTGGAGTGCCAGCCAACTCTCGACCTCGACTTCATCTGCACACACCTGGTGCAGGTGGAATTGCGTCGCAATGCGGCAAAGCGCAATGGCGGCAGCAGCAGTGAAGCNGAGCAAGGATCCTGCATTCCTCATGCTTTTGGAGGAAAAGATGATGGCGCTGAAAATGCAGGGTGGTGAAGGGATGGAGGCGTATCTAGACAGGGCAAAGGAGCTGGCGAAGCAGCTGAGAGCGGCCGGCAATCCTGTGGAAGAGACGCGCTTCATCCTCCTCTTGCTGAGGGGACTCCCAACCAGCTACGACACGGTACGAGAGATGCTGGAGTGCCAGCCAACTCTCGACCTCGACTTCATCTGCACACACCTGGTGCAGGTGGAATTGCGTCGCAATGCGGTAAAGCGCAATGGCGGCAGCAGCAGTGAAGCAGCTTTCATGGCCATGAGCTCACGCAACCAGCAGTAGTAGCAGTTCGGGCAGCAGAGAGGCAAGAAGAAGGGCAAGTGCCACTATTGCCAGAAAGAGGGGCACTACAACAAAGAGTGCTTCAAGTTCAAGAGGGACCAGAAGGAGCAGCAAAAGCAGCAGAAGCAAAAGCAGCAATGTCCACAGCAACAGCAGCAGCAGTCACAGCAACGCCAGCAGCAGCAGCAGCAGCAGAACCAGACTAGCGTGCGTCATTTTGGCAACATGAACGTTGCCAAGGAGATGCGCGACCGCCTCTTCATGGCGAAATCTGACATGTCGCAGAAGGAAAAGGCGGATCTGGCGTCGTCCAAGGACTCGGGATGTACCAAGAGTCTGACGCACCACAAGGAGTGGTTCACGCAGCTGCTGTCCATTCTCCCCCGTCCAATTGCTTTAGGTGATGATCGGGTGGTGTATGCTGAGGGGATTGGGATTGTGGAGATGTGGTTGGAGACCCCGCGTGGCATTGAAGTGGGAGTTTTCCATGGCATTCTGTATGTGCCTGATGCTGCGTTCAAATTTCTCTCAGTGTCCTCTCTCACCAACACAGGACTGCGTGTTGTCTTCGATGATGACTATGGCTACATCCTCAACAAGGAAACAGGAGATGAGTTAGCCAAGTTGGTGAAGGAGGGGGACATGTATCGCCTGCTGGGGGTGACCAAGATCCCGCGTGAACATAGTCTTGCAGCAGTGGTACAGGCGACAGATGGCGAGATCTGGCATGCGCGCTACGGGCACATTGGCATGCGCGCCTTGTAGTAGCTTCAAGCAAAGCAGATGGTGCGTGACCTGCCTACCATCTCTAACTTTGAGCAGCAGTTATGTATCGGCTGTTTGGAGGGGAAGCAGTATTGCGAGGCGTTCTCTGGAGTAGGGGAGCGTGCAAATGAGGTGTTGGAGCTGGTCCACACGGACTTGTGCGGACCGATGCAGACCCAGAGCTTTGGAGGCTCTAGGTATTTTCTCACCTTCATTGATGATTTCAGCCGTTACACTGCTGTCTACTTCCTTTCCTCCGAGGACCAGTGCTTTGACAGGTTCAAGGAGTTCAAGGCCATGGTGGAGAACCAATCTGGCAAGAAGATCAAGGCGTTGCGCAGCGACCGCGATGGAGAGTACCTGAGCAAGGAATTCCCGGACTACCTCGCAGCAGCTGGCATCAAGGCGCAGCGTACCACACCGTACTCGCCGCAGCAGAACGGTGTAGCAGAACGCGCCAACCGTACCATTGTGGAGTCGGCGCGCTCCATGCTGCACGCGGCTCGGCTGACCTACGACTTCTGGGCTGAAGCCATGAGCACTGCGGTCTACATCAAGAACCGCAGTCCAACTAAGGCGCTGGAGCAGATGACGCCGTACGAGGCGTGGTTCGGCAAGAAGCCAAGTGTAGGTCATCTTCGCGCGTTTGGCAGCTTGGCACACATGCACGTGCCAAAGGAAAAACGGCAAAAGTGGGATACGAAGAGTGCACAGATGCTGATGATTGGCTATGACGTGGCAAGCAAGGCATATCGCCTCTTCGAGAGGGATACACGCCACGTCATCATCTCCAGGGATGTCGTCTTCAACGAGAGCGACGTCATCGGCACCAACATCGTGTGTGAAGAGGCAGCAGAACCAGCAGCTGACGAGACAGTGGGAGCAGAAATTCTTCCTGACCCAGTTTCTCCCGATCCTTCCTCCACTGTGACAGTGGGAGAATCACTCTACTCTCCCATGTCTGATGTTGCAAATATAGTAGCTTCATCGGCAGAAGCAGAGGAGGGAGATGTAGCACCACCAGCAGCAGCAGTTGTGCCAGCAGCACCGCGCCAGCCGCCCGCTAACGCTCCAGCACCAGGTCGCACGTACCCTCTTAGGGTGCGTTACAAGCCTGGTGAACGCGGCCATTTCTGGATGCTGCAGAAACCAGAACAGACGAACGTCGCAGTTGCAGCAGATTCAGATGAGCCAACGTCATACAAGGAGGCCATGGCTGCACCGGATGCAGCAGATTGGGCGCAAGCCGTGCAGCAGGAGATACAATCGCAGCTGGACAACGGCACGTGGGAGCTGACTGAGCGTCCACCAGGACGTAAGGTGATCAAGTGCAAGTGGGTGTTCAAGAAGAAGCGGGGAGCAGATGGTAACCTGGAAAAGTACAAGGCGAGGCTGGTCGCCAAGGGCTACTCGCAGCAGGAGAGCATCGACTACATAGAAAATTTTGCTCCTGTTGCAAAGTTTGCCTCTGTGCGCACGCTCCTCTCTTATGCAGCAGCTGAGGACTTCGACGTTCACCACATGGATGTCAAGACGGCATTCTTGAATGGTGACTTGGAGGAGGAGATCTACATGGAGCAGCCAGAGGGGTTCGTCATGGATGGCCAGGAGCACCTGGTCTACAAGCTGCAGAAGTCGTTGTACGGCCTGAAGCAAGCGTCGCATGCTTGGAACCAAAAGTTGGATGCAGCGTTGCAGTGCATGGGGTTTGAGCACAGCGAGTGTGACTACAGCGTGTATCGCTGGCAGCATGAGCATGAGATCCTCATCATCATTGTCTATGTGGATGACATGCTCCTCCTTTCCAACAGCATGTCTGCACTGCAGGAGTTCAAGGAAGCCATGCAGGAGCGCTTCCAGATGTNACCAGAAGGCAGTGAAGCGGATCTTCCGCTACCTTGCTGGAACCATCAACATCGGCATCACCTACAACGGCAATGACAACAGCATCATCGGCTACACAGACGCAGATTGGGCTTCAAACCCTGAGGACCGCAAGTCCATCTTTGGACATGTATTCCTCATGAATGGTGGAGCCATCAGCTGGTGAAGCAAGCGGCAGGTGGTCGTGGTGACCTCGAGCACAGAAGCTGAGTACGTATCTCTCAGCTTTCGAGCCAAGGAAGCAGTTTGGCTCCAACGTCTCATGGCAGAGATGAGTGGGAGTGCAACAGTTCCAGTTCCTGTGCGCGTCGACAACCAGAGCGCAATCGCACTGGCCAAGAATCCTCAGCACCATGCAAGCACCAAGCACATTGATATCGCATATCATTTCATCAGGCACATGGTGCAGGAGGGTGCTATCAAGCTGGAATTTACTCCAACCAGCAATCAGGTCGCTGATTTCTGCACCAAGCCAGTGACCCGTGAGAAGCAGCAGTTCTGCATGAAGGCATGTGGACTCAGCCCACTCTGACTGCGGCAAAGTGGGAGATTGTTGGGAAAGGAGCCATCTGGCTCAGTTTCAGGTCCACAAGAGCAAGTTCCAGGAAAGTACCCGATGCCTGCTCTGATTGCCAATCCGACCTCACCATTGGAAAGATCAGGTGGCAAAATGTCTATGGTCCAAGTTTGAGGCCGATCCAACGGTCGGATTGGGAGATATGAATTTTCGAAGTTTCGGGGGTCATGGACCGTCGATGTCTGGGTGGGCATGGGTGATGGCTCCATGCCTTAGCCTGAGAAAAGAAAAAGGCAAGAGGTCCAGGGTCAAGACCTGATGGGAGAAATATCCAAAAAGGTCCTTGGTCTTAGGATTGCCTTGTCAGAGTGTGCTGACTAGGATAAAGGTACCTCTCCTTACTTTTTAGGTGAGGTGAGATCCTTGTGTGCTAGCCATGGACACATGGCAATTCTCCATGGGTTTGTGGGTTATGTGACCACTAGGAGTGTGCCATGAGAGCATTCTCTAGCTCTCTAGGTCGTGTGTGAGTGATCAGCCTGATTGCTAGGCTGATTTCCTCCCTTGTGTGAGATTATGGACTCTAGTGTGTGAGCCTTAGCCTCCATGGCTAAGTGGTGTGGCTTGTGAGAGGGCTGACTTGCCCAAGCTCTAGCACTATATGTACTCCATCATTTTGAGTGAGTGAATAACCATTCTTCAGCACAAGTGATACCCTTCCAATCACACATGCTCGCTGCTCCAAGGCTCCCTCTCTCGTCAAGTTCCAACACTGTCCTATGCCTTTCCAAATATCAGCCATGGAAAAGGAGCATGTCAGGCCACATGGCCAAACCGCTCGTGCCATAGGTTAGTATATGTGTCGGTAGAGTTGACCGCCATAGTGACGGCTTGTGGTGCAATATGAGGCTTTGGAGAATTGGGCTCTTCAACCGCGGCATATCCCTCATTTGTACTCTGAAGGGGTTTGGTCTGTAGCACAGAGCCTATTAAATCTTAGGACCTGTGCAACAAGACTCTCCTTGAGATAGGAGATTTTGATGTCCTTGTTCTCGACAATCACGACCTCCTCCGTGAACACAAATGTCATGTCGTGGTCTATGATTTCGGACACTCACAAGAGGTTTGTCGCAAAAGACGGCATGAAGACGACGTTCTCCAGCTTCATGCCTTTTTCAGCACTGTTTACGATGATGCTGATCAACTTATCTCCCTCGCCTTGCACACGGACAAGGCCGTGTTGGCACACCTAAAGCAACGTTCAATGTCCCCAATGGAGATGAACCCATCCTTCTCCCTTGAAGAGTAGTGGTTTATGCCAGAGTCGAGCCCGTAGGCTCCATGCTTGAGTAGTGCAGCTCCTTTGGTTGTCGGCACGCTCCTGGGCATCATGTTTGTAAGGTCCTTTTTACCTTTTCCTTTGTCCTCATATCTACCACCATGATCTCCGTCTTCCTTCTTGGGAGTCATACACTCCCGTGCCCAATGCCTAGGCTTGCCACAGTTATGGTTCTTTCCAGGACGCTTTGAACTCTTTCCACTACCACCATTGCCTTTTCCACCACCGCCACCACTTCTGCTGTTGCTCTGACCACAAGTGGAATTTTTGCCCCGACCACCGTATTGTGCAGCATAGGCTGAAATTTTGGCCTCACTACCACTACGACGCATGACCTCGTTACGCACGTACTCAGACACTGCCTCATACGTCCGATCCTCCTCCTTCCAACCGCCAAAGACGGTGATAAGAGGACCCCAGCTTTCAGGTAGCTCCATGAGGAGGATCATGACTTGCATGTTACTGTTGATTTCCTAGTTCATTTTGGTCACTTGCAGCATCAGTCCTTCAAACTGCAACAAGAAGTCCGGGATTGACTCTCCCTCGCTCACCCTCATTGAAATCAGCTTTTGTAGGATGAAGAGGCGATTTGCGAGAGTCGTTGATTAGTGTACACGTGCAAGCTTCTCTTAGGCCTTTGATGCATGTGTGATACATTGGAGGTGGACATGTTGTGACTCATGCACTGATGTCACAAGAACTAAAAGTGCCATGTCATTTTTGACACTCCATGCTTCATATCCAGGATCTCTTTCTGGAGGTTCAACCTCTTCTCCAAGGAACATCTTCAACTAACCAAGCACCCTCATAACAATCTCAAATTGCCATCTCCACAGAGGAAAACCAAACCTTGTGAACTTTGACATCTCACCGTTGACGTGCTCGAGAGTGAGCATCACGGGTGTCCTCATACTACTTCTCAGATTCTTTGCTTCTCTGCTTCGTTAAGTCCAATGTAAGCTGATGTACGCTGTTGTCTGCTACCCGTTTAGAAGGTGCACATCTGTCGCTTACCTCTTCCCCGTTGATCACCTGTAAACAAAGAAGAACTCACATTGGTGAACCCAAGGTCGTGCCTCCAAGGGCACATACTATCCTTGGCCCTTGTTTGCTAACTGCCACCACTTGCCGTTGGAGCTGATAGAGCAGATGAAGCACATGGAGCTCATGGAGCTGATGCGTGTTGCAAGACAGAGAGGGCACAAGAGTGTGTAGAAGCGTGCCTTAGAACTAGTTAGAGTGCGAATGTAACCCTTTGTCGACCTCCTTGAGGCGACGGTCTAGAAAACGGGTTCCGACACAATGGTTCCCACCAACCGCTCTTCGTATTGCAACCAAGAGGTGATATCATCCTCAGAGCCAATGTTCCACACTAAGTGGATCATATAAATCACTTCGTTGCACTGTGTCCTTAGCACCTGGTCACTTTCGCGCGAGTGAACTCCTGGGGCTTAGACCAACCAATGCTTTTTTAGTGTCTGCCTCTAGTGGACAACTCTTTGAGGAGTCTCAAAGGTAAAAACTGTATTCAATGACAGGGAACTAACAGGTTCTTATAGTCCTAGAGCCAGCCTCTAGCCTAGGCGCGCAGTGACTCCATGAATGAGCCACTTTGGGGACAATCTGGCACTCCCTATGACAGCCAAGTGGCGCCAGCCACCAAGAAGGGACTTTGAATGTTCTAAGATATCTCTTAGAACATTCATGTCCCCATTTTGGTCACAAAGAATATTAGTCACCGGTTTGGGATTTTCCCCAGTGTCCTCTCGCTCTTGACACTAACTCTGGAACGTATAAGCCACAAGGAGTTGTCCTAGGTAGTGTTTGCTGGCTATACTATCCACATTAGACCAAGGGGACTTGCTCCAAAGGAGCAGTGCATGCCTTGTCTATCCCGACCAGATTTAGGGGACTTACTCCAAGAGGGCAGTGCATGCCCAGTCCGTCTTGTGCCTGTCCAAATATCAGCCATGGACAAGGAGCATATCAGGTCAATAATGGTTTCGTATGGTATGGTATGGTATGGTATGGTATGGCATGGTATGGTATGGTATAGTATGGTATGGTGTAGTATGGTATGGTATGGTATGGTACGGTATGGTTTGGTCTGATATGGTATGGTATGGTATGGTTTGGTATGGTATGGTATGGTATGGTATGGTATGGTATGGTATGGTATGGTATGGTATGGTATGGTATGGTATGGTTACGTATGGTATGGTATGCTATGGTACCGTTTGGTATGGTATGGTATGGTATGGTATGGTATGGTATGCTATGGTATGCTATGCTATGGTATGTTATGCTATGGTATACTATGGTATAATATAATATGGTATGGTATGGCATGGTATGGTTGGTATGGTTTTGTATGGTATGGTATGGTATGGTATGGTATGGTATGGTATGGTATGGTATGGTACGGTGTGGTATGGTATGATATCGTATGGTATGATATGGTATGGTATGGCATGGTATGGTATGGTATGGTATGGTGTGGGGTGGTATGGTATGGTATAGTATGGTATGGTATGCTATACTATGGTATGGTATGGTATGGTATGGTATGCCATGGGTTGGTATGGTATGGTATGGTATCGTTTGATATGGTATGGTTTTGCTATGGTATGGCATGGTATGGAATGGAATGGTTTGGTATGGTATGGTAAAGTATGGTATGGTATGGTATGGTATGGTATGGTATGATATAGTATGGTATGAGATGGGATGGTATGGTATGGTATGGTATGGTATGGCATGGTATGGTATGGTATGGTATAACATTATATGGTATGGTATGGTATGGTATGGTATGGTATGGTACAGTATGGTATTGTATGGTATGGTATGGTATGGTATGAAATGGTATGCTTTGGTATGCTATGATATGGTACTTTATGGTATGGGTGTTTTGATTTGGTATGGTGTAATATGGGTTTGTATGGTATGGTATGGGATGGTATGGTATGGTAGATATGGTATGGTATGGTATAGTATGGTATGATATGGTATGGTATGGTATGGTATAGTATACTATGGTATGGTATGGTCTGGTATGGTTTGGTATGGTATGGTATGGTATGGTATGGTATAACATGGTATGGTTGCTATGGTATGGTATGGTATGGTATGATATGGTATGGTACGGCATGGTATGGTATTGTATGGTATGGTATGGTATGGTATGGTATGGTATTGTATGGTATGGTATGGTATGGTATCGTATGGTATGGTATGGTATGGTATAGTATGGTATGGTATGGTATGGTATGGTATGGCATGTTCTGGTATGGCTTGGTATGGTATGGTATGCTATTGTATAGTATGGTATGGTATGGTATGATATAGTATGGTACTGTATGGTATGATATGGTATGGTATAGTATGGTATGGTATGGTATGGTATGCTCTTGTATGGTTTGGTATGTTATGGTATGCTATGGTATGGTATGATATGGTATGGTATGGTAAGGTATTGTATGATATGGTATGGTATGGTATGGTATTGTATGGTATGGTATGGTACATTATTGTATGATATGGTATGGGACGGTATGGTATGGTATGGTAATGTATGGTATAGTATGGTATGGTATGGTATGGTATGGTATTGGTATGGTATAGTATGGTAAGGTATGGTATGGCATGGTTTGGTATGGTATGGTATGGTTTGGAATGGTATGGTATGGCATGGTATGGTATAGTATGGTATGGTATGGTATGGTATGGTATGGTATGATATGGTATGGTATGGTATGGTATGGTATGGTATGGTATGGCATGGTATGGTATAGTATGGTGTATTATGGTACAGTATGGTATGGTATGTGATGGAATGGTATGGTATGGTATGGTACGGAACGGTATGGCATACCATACCGTATCGTACCATAGCATACCAAAGTACACCATACCATATAATGATATGGTATGGTATGCTATACTTTGGTATGAAAAGGTATAGTATGGTATGGTATGGTATAGTATGGTATGGTATGGTATAGTATGGTATGGTATGGTATGGTATGGTATGGTATGATATGGTATGTTATTGAATGGTATGGTATGGTATGATATGGTATGGTATGGTATGGTATGACATGGTATGGTATGGTATAGTATGGTATGGTGTATTATGGTACGGTATGGTATGGTATGTTATGGAATGGTATGGTATGGTATGGTATGGTATGGTATGGTATGGTATGGTACGGAAAGGTACGGTACGATATGGTATGATATGGTATACTTTGGTATGAAAAGGTATAGTATGGTATGGTATGGAACAGTATGGTATTGTATGGTATAGTATAATATGGTATGGTATGGTATGGTATGGTATGGTTTTGGTATGGAATGATATGGTATGGTATGGTACGGTATGGTATTGTATGCAATAGTATGTTATGGCATGGTATGGTATGGTATGGTATGGTATGGTATGATATGGTGTGGTATGGTATGGTATGGTTTGGAATGGTATGGTATGGTATGGTATGGTATCGTATTGTATGGTATGGTATGGTATGGTATAGTATGGTATGCTATGGTATGGTGTGGGATGGTATAGTATGGTATGGTATGGTTTGGTATGGTATGGTCTGGTATGGTATGGTATGGTTTTGTATAGTATGGTGTGATTTGCTATGATATGGTATGGTATGGTATGGTATGGTATGGTATAGTATGGTATGGTATGGTATGAATGGTACGGTATGGTATAGTATCGTATGCTATGGTATGGTATGGTTTGGTATGGTATGGTATGGTATGGTACCGTATAGTATGGTATGGTATGGTATGGTATGGCATGGTATGGAATGGAATGGTGTGGTATGGTATGGTATGGTATTGTATGGTATGGCATGGTATGGTATGGAATGGTGTGGTATGGTATAGTATGGTATGGTATGGTATGGTATGGTATGATATGATATTAGATGGTATGGTATGGTATTGTATGGTATGGTATGGTATGATATAGAATGGTATGGTATGATATGGTACGGTATGGTATGATACATTATGGAACGGTATGGTATTGTATGTTGTGGTATAGTTTGGTATGGTATGGTATGGTATGATATGGTATGATAAGGTATTATATGATATGGTATGGAATGGTATGGTATGGTATAGTATGGTATGGTATGCTCTGTTATGGTACGGTTTGGTATGGTATGTTATGGTATGGTATGGTATAGTATGGTATGGTATGGTATGGTATGGTTTGTATGGTATGGTAGGGTACAATTTGGTGTGATATGGTATGGTATGGTATAGAATGGTATGGTATGGTATGGTATGGTGTGGTATGGTACGGTATGATATGGTATGGTATTGGATGGTATGGTATGGTATCGATTGGTATAGTATGGTATAATATGGTATGGTATGGTATGGTATTGTATGGTATGGTATGGTACGCTATGCTATGGTATGGTAAGGTATTGTATGGTATGGTATGCTATGGGTTGGTATGGTTTGGTATGTTATCGTAAAGTATGGTTTGGTTTTGCTATGGTATGGCATCGTATGGAATGAAATGGTTTGGTATGGTATGGTATGGTATGGTATGGTATGGTATGGTATGGTATGGTATGGTATGGTATGGTATAGTCTGGTATGATATGGGATGGTATGGTATGGTTGTTGGGAAAGGAGCCATCTGGCTCAGTTTCAGGTCCACAGGAGCAAGTTCCAGGAAAGTACCAGATGCCTGCTCCGATCGCCGATCCGAGTTCACCATTGGAAAGATCAGGCGGCAAAATGTCTACGGTCCTAGTTTGAGGCCGATCTAACGGTCGGTATGGGAGATATGAATTTTCAACGTTTCAGGGGTCATGGACCATCGATGTCTGGGTGGGCATGGGTGATGGCTCCATGCCTTAGCCTGAGCAAAGGAAAAGGCAAGAGGTCCTGCGTCAAGACCTGATGGGAGAAATATCCAAAAAGGTCCTTGGTCTTAGGATTGCCTTGTCAGAGTGTGCTGACTAGGATAAAGGTACCTCTCCTTACTTTTTAGGTGAGGTGAGATCCTTGTGTGCTAGCCATGGACACATGGCGATTCTCCATTGGTTTGTGGGTTATGTGACCACTAGGAGTGTGCCATAGGAGCATTCTCTAGCTCTCTAGGTCGTGTGTGAGTAGTCAGCCTGATTGCTAGGCTGATTTCCTCCCTTGTTTGAGATTATGGACTCTAGTGTGTGAGCCTTAGCCTCCATGGCTAAGTGGTGTGGCTTGTGAGAGGACTGACTTGCCCA
>SZWC01026114.1:368-11601 GCA_023375785.1 Penium margaritaceum
ACATATACATATACACATACATATACATATACATATACATATACATATACGTATACATATACATATACATATACATATACATATACATATACATATCTATATCTATTATTATTTTAGAATCAATATCTATTTCAATATATATATCATTTTACATGTCAATATATATCAATATTTATGTAAATATACATTACAATCTATGTTTGTATTGATATAGATTGAATTGAATTTATGTACATGTTTATGAATCTATATGTTCTTATATATTAAAATTATTATATAAGAAGTTTTATAACATGTAGCTTGAGAAATGTATGTATTGTAGCTACATCAAGATATACATCTGTATTGATATACCTATGTACTTTTCCATATATATATTTACGTTCATCTTTATCCTCCTCTTTATCCTATCTTCATTGATGATTACTTTGATATTATTTTTAAATTTTTTCCAATCTATTTAATCATCCATACAGAAACCTTGTTTCATCCAATTTTAACTTTCATGTAAACACAAAGTGACTTGGTACTCCTATTACCAAATGCACTCATCTCACGTGTCACACAAGACCTCATAAGATTGTCCGGAACACAAGGCAAATTTGACTATGAGGCGAGGTCATTCTGCTGTTCATGCCGTTGAGTAAACATTTTTCTTTTGCCTTTGCGGTGGGCCATGGCGCCTGTGCCGACTGCAGAGGAGAAAAACAAGGGGGGGGGGGGGCTTTGTGGATGGGGGGGGCGTCGAGATTTTTTGTTTGTGGTGAGCGGAGGATTGTGTGGGGGGGGGGATGGCGAACCATGCATGTGTGGTCACATGGCGAGCTGCTACCCTGTCAGAGCCCTCAGACGTCAACTTCTAAGCATGGCCAAATCGGTAGCATTGTGCCAAAACGTTGGCCATATACGTAAGACCTACTACTAACTGCATTGCAGCAAGTTTCCGAGCGGTAAAGTTGGCCAAATCTGTAATTCGACCACCAAAGTAGGCTAGATACGTAAGGGGTGCAGGCCAGTCGGCCGCATACATAAGAGAATTTAAAAACATGGCGAGATCCGTAAAATGACCGTTTCCTAGACGTTGGGAGCCCCGCCATGTAGGATTTCAAGGTGAGAAAATCATCATGAATCGGCAGGGACCCATTGATTTCTCCTTTGGACTCTTCACAGGATTTTTGACGCAATCGCGTGCATTTGCGAGTGCTCGCAGACCTAGTCGCCACACCGCTGCCTGCAAACCGAATCGGCGGGATCATGGAATCGACAACAGAATCAAAGCGCCTGTTCAACCCCTAGGCCGGGATCCACAGTGTGCCACTCTCCACTGTGCGCCTCCGTTTTGCACACAGTGTGTCGCACGGTGTGCACAACGCAGGGGGTTGCACGTGCGCACACCTGCTGTAGCCCTTGTCGACATGCACACACTGTTGAATCACGTGACAGGGGAAATGCTACTCCTGCCGTTGGCTCCCGTCGGCAGCCACCCTCCTCGCCATTCTAAGACAGGGGGGGGGGGCAAGGGTGTGGGGTGGGGGGGACATGATTTTGCAACGTTAACATAAGCCACACCTGAACATGCAGTCACGGCTTACACTTGAAGAGCTGACAAGATTGCATGCTGTACTTTTGGAGGTCTGTGGATTGTAGAATCTATAAGTTGACCTAGAAAAGACAAAGCAGATTTCTACACAAACAATTAGTCAACTTTTAAGGAGGAATCCTATCGACAATCGTTCCAGAAATCAACCCCTAGACGGGGTGACGACCTTGGAACCACATTCTAACAGAACTAGAGAGGATAGCAAAGAATTCAAATGAGGGCGTGTGACTACATTTTTTAACCAAAGAATGATCTCAAGGGAAACATAAAACAGAGCAGGATTTTGTCATGCAAGCTTGTAGTGTATGATGTAGGTTCATGAATTGCTCCACTTATTTCCACGCCGAATCCAATCGATTTCCTTCAACATCCAATCCGTCTCTAGGGGTGAGGCTGGGTGTCTTTGAAACAGGTCATTGGACGCTATCGGACAGTTTGCTGCGCGTTTTGCTCAAGGACATGTGGAGTCAACAAATTGAAAGCCACCTAGTAGTCATCATTGTTGCCGCTCAAAAGACTGGCGTAGCCGTTCAGATCCAGAGTGTCTCTTCCTCAACGCGGACACATGTCAAGGTTCAAACTAAGGATATTCGCATGGGATTGGTGGAGACGGGAATTGTTGGGACGATTCCATTCAGTCATCAATGTTCATTGTGGGGCCCTCTAGGATTCTTAGAGGAGGAAAGCCTTGAGTTTCTATAGACGGATCAACGTGCAGTGCCAAGCTAAGCGACCAAGGACTTGTAAGGCTAAAACCACGCAGATAGGAGGTTGTGCTCACCTCACATATTGATTGTTGAGGAGCCCCAATGACTTAATTCAACGACACCCATCCTCACCCTAGGTTCGTCCTTCATCCTTCATTATGGGATCAAACAAGCGCACAATGATTGCTGATTTTGACGTATACAAACAAGACATTCCTGCAAAACAACTCATTCATGCTCGTTGCAGGCATCTTCTACTTAAATCCGTTGGCAAAACTATAAAACTAGAAAACCTCAAAGACATATGCTTGCACAAACATCTCCATGTTTGTACACAGTTGGTACGTGAAACAAATCAATAGATACCATATGGGAAATCATTCGAAAAACAAGTAAAGATGTACACATAAACAATACATTTTAAAATCATGAAAAACTTAATATTTTCATAGTACTCTCAATGAATCCACGTAAATTTTCATATCAATTACTTGAGAAACAATGTCTACATGAAATGGTACATGCACAAGAGAACTCTTTATATCTGTGGATCCATCTATTTTCATATCTATGGTTCTGCCTACATTCTCATCTCACCTTAAAATCAAATGTGTAAAACTAAAAAACATTATGAAACACACGACTAAAAATCAGAAATTTAATGTCTTTAGAGAAATATTTTGGCAAACAGTAAAATTAAATCCATGCCATTGCTACTCATCCATTCCATAACCATACCTAAACTTTATTGTCAAATCAAATCATAGAAGGTAATTATGTCATTTCTAATACATATAACTTCACAAAGACACAAGTATATATATCTTTTTAGATGTACCATCATAATAATGTCCGTGCACGAGTAGAATGACTTTTCTAGATCTATGGGTACATTCCTTCTCATGGCATTTACTCAACGAACATGAATATTCAACACAATAAAATAACATACAGGTATTTGAACTAAAACAGACAACAAAACATGTGATTGAAAAAAATTAATATCATGCTTATACAAGAGAGAGGAAATATCATTGTTATCAAAATTTGTATTTCAAAGTATCTATTCTCAAATGATACCATCAATGTTCCCTTTAGATGAGAGGTAATGCTTTCAAAAGATTTCATAACGACCGAGCGTCCCCATAAAAACTTTCAAAATGTACACAACACTCACCATGTGTTTTGGACATGATGTCTTCCTAGGGGTTGTTGCCAAGGTGGTACCTCCCTGCAACATTGTTAGTACGTGCGACCTAGTACTTAGAAATCAGTCGTCTCGGGTTGCAACCATGTGTTCATGACCACGCGTAGGTCCACTAGACCTCTTTTAGCACCTCTAGGTTGGTTGGCTCAACTCAACCAAGCTCCACTAAGCCCATGCAACTCGCATGATAGCTTCATCTTGGGGTTGGGAGGAACCAAGGTCCTAAGGCAAGGTTGCTAAGCACACTTATTTTTTCTTTCAAAGCTTGGACTCATCTTTGAAGGAGGCAGCATCCGTCGTCAGGCATGCACAAAAACCATCAAATTCCATCATTGGTCTTGTCAATGCTTCATCCTAGATGATCTTGGTCTTAGATAGCATCCCCACATTTTTGTCTTAAATGAGTAAAGTAGGTTGCTGCTCTTGACCCTGCCAAAAGGACACAGCTTTTGGACTAGGTTGATTGAGACAACCAATCTCAACAACCATGGATTCTATTCACGAATAAAGTGTTCATCGTATGGTATTCACCAAACCAGTGTACCATGATCACAATCATTGCCGTACAAGTTGGAAGAACACCTTTCAAGTGTCAATTCCATGTGATTGTGATTAAACACCTCGGAATCACATCGTATGAGCTTGGAACAACCAGATCAAAAGTCCTTCTATGCTAATGTCATCAATTCCTAAGTTTCCATTTGGAAATCTGTCACAGATTGTGTTTGCCAAGTAAAAAAACATGTAGTTCAATATCTTCTATTGTGTACATTCAATACTTCCACTCAAACTGTTGTTTTCTGTATGCCTCACTTAAGGCCCTTGTAGAGGGGATCACCCTCATCAAAGACATCCCATAAACAACCACTAATGTGGATACCACCGCAACGACATCTAAAAAATTCATGCTTCCATAAGGCAATATACTTCAATTGAACCATCTCCAAAGCCTAGGGCTTTTAATCGCTTTACCATGCTCTGCGGGTCATCAAAGCATGGTTCAGATAAACCGTGATTGCTTTGATCTCTCTCCTAGATTGGCTTTGTTCTAGCAAATTAGATAGCCAGTGCTACACTATGCCTTTGGAATGATTGGAATCCACATGATGTTTGAGGAGTGTGACGTACACGACTTGTGTACTGTGTCACGATGCCTTCAAATTTGAGATGTTTCTCCATAAATTGAAAGAATCTTATGAGAAATGTTGTTATTCCAGGTCCATCTTTAAGAGTGCTCAAATAAGGATTTAGTTACGATGCACTCATCATTATTTTACCAAAATGTTGATTATGACTTGTCATGTGGTCGGTCGAACCACCAAGATGTAGATGCTAGCACACTTTTATCTTAAAGTTATCAGCTTAAAGATCGTCTCCACAGTAATAAGCTTCAAGAGAGAAACCTCGACCTTGACATGATCCCAATTGTGTCATAGTTGGTTTCTTCATGACTCTTCGAAGCACCATTAGTAGAAAATGAGTGTCGCTCATTTTCTCAGAAATGGATTTATCCTAGAACTGTGGGTGAAATCATGCCACCGACATCAGTTCTCATAATTTTTTCTGTGAATGTCCATGATGTCCACTCATTGAGTGATGATAGAGTGAAGATGTCACCTTCAATGTTCTTAATTTTTGACATTTTGTCGATCTCGTCAAACGCAAGAATTCACTCTTGTGATCTTCGACCACCACATAGCGGCATCTCAAATCTTTGAGGACCCATCAAAGAGTCTCCGCCCCCCTCTTGAACATTTACAACCCCCGTCAACAAAAATCCTTGTCTTCTGAATAGGCTTGTGAGTACAATCATGTGCGTATTCATTGTCCCTACGAGTCGAGTACTACAAGATGTATTCATCACTCACTGAGTGATAGGGTGTCAATGGTTTTTCCATTTGAGACTTTATTCAAGGATATTATCCTTGACACATTCATTCATGGATCAATGTTTGCATCCACCATGGTTAATGTTGCACAAAATCTCTGAAAGGTAGTTATTCATCTAGTACACACTGTGTAAAGGCAGCGTGATGTCAATCCTTCAGGATTGAAGTCGACATGCCAACACTGGTCTGTTTTACATCGCATGAACTTCTTACAACATGGGCTTAGTCATGAAATAATTGTAATATCAATTTTCACATTGTAGCAACTGGATGTGCGATTGTTGTAGAACACGTCATGTCCGCAGCAAACTACTTGTTAGGTGAGATGGTGTCGCCATTTTTATCTAACACTTCGGCTGATATCGTTAGCTTGTTCAAATGTCACAAAACCGTTGTGATCATTTGCCCAACAAAACAATAACTTGATGTTACGATGAACGTACCAAATGATCGTGGATAAGGTTTCTGTGCATGTTGTGCACCTTGTCTGAGCATGCCGTGCACCACATTTCATGTGGTTGAAGTACCATGGTATGAATTACATACCTTAACCCATTGAAATAGGGCTATCTCTAGCACTTGGTCATGCGCTTTGACCTCCTACGGTCATGCAAGTCGTGCATGTTTTGGAACTAGTTCTCAACCAGCGGAGCTTTTGTAGCATGTTCCATCTATGGATACGGCGAAATTCTTCCACCTTTAGCGTATTCCAAATTTGAGGAAATCGTCCTCATCACACATGTGATTTATATGCATTAAAATTTGGTTGGTAATTCTTTCAGAAGTATCTTTCCATAAAACTATCGGCTGGGCAAAGTTTCTAACTTCAAATGGTCGTCACTTTCGGTGATCACAAAGATCATTGGGCTTTTTTTTCCCACCGTTTGAGAATACATCTGATCACCACAAATGTGTTTGATTTTTTCTTGTCATGCCCGTTGGTTCTCTATTTGAATAATTTGATAGTTTGACCATCCTCAGCCTCCTCAATTTAACTCACAAGCGTAGGACGATGTATTTTTGGCACTTGAATTAACATTTTGATGCACTTGCCTGTAGAACCACTCAATGCATACATCGTATGTTTCATTTGGTGGTCTACTGCAAGCTAGCATGACTAGGTAAAGAGATAGCTAGTTCTTGCCAGTGGATGCGATGGGGTGCGATTGGCACATATGTCACGATACAGGCGGCATCTTATGACATATGTTATACCTTTGACACTAGCATAGCTAGTCCAACCTATTGGGGTTTTTGGACTCAGCAGTGATGAAATCAACACGTGCTCTCATGCATCAAGGGGGTCTTGCTGCTGTCCAAGATCTCAATGCATAGAAAGAAAACCCTGAAATCCAATGTTTTCATGTGGAAGACTGGAATCAAACTTGTGATTGACAAGAATATCAAGTACAGGTATGGTACAAGGAAACAGCGGCGGAAAACAGCTCAGTTCAATGCTCTGACACAACCTGCCCAATCCAAGGGCGCAACACCTTGCTAGGTCGTTAAGGCTGTCGTTGTAAGGGTCTCAGCACGCTCACCATGCTTTTAGGTGAAATGGCCTCCAGGTTGTCAAGGTAGCCTCCTCTCCACACTTGCAGCCTCTATTAGACCTACTGGGTCGTTTGAGGACATCTGACCCTACTAGCCAAGCTGTCTTAGTACTGCTAGGCTTACTAAGTCGACACAGGAGGACTCCAACAAAGTGTTTCTTGACTCGATCAGAACCGCACGGACAGAGTTGACGCTAGAAACTAACTCTAGGTTGAATTCCTAGACACAACTCCTGGCTCAGTAATGAGAAACGTCCAGAGAGGCAACAATAGTAAGGCTGCTCTCCAGTCTTGGGCGTAGTCTGACCACCTCTTCTAGATAGTTAGGCCTTCAAGTAGTTACGGGCGTCTACCAACTCAAGCAAGGCGAAGGTTGCCACGCTGACATGGGTATTCAGGTGAGAGAGCGACTGCAGTGTCTTCATCTGAGGTGTTTTATGGCAAAGAAGGACTGCTGGTGCAACTGGTAGAGTTGATGAAGTTGCTCCTGAAGTTGTGTTGGAGTTGTTGGAGTTGTTGGAGTTGTTGGAGTTACTGGTCTGACTCAGTCCAGTTTGATTTTAAACTAGAATCTTGGCAAGTTGACCAACTACTCTGTGCCCAAAGGGAGCTTCCTGCTACAAGGTCGTACCTTCATCCTTCAGGAATCTTCCCGATCCCGATCCCGATCCATGCAGCTTACTTCTCAAGGAAGCTTCCTAAATGCTGGCAACTTCGCCGTGGTCCTAGCCACTGAGTCATGCCTGTTGTTGCTAACGCAGGGCGGTCCCCACTCTTGGCTCCGCATGCAACTGCTGAGTCATGCATGTAATGGCTGATGTTGCTGTTGAGTCGTGCAAGTGGTAGTTGATGTAATACTGAGTCATGCATGCACCACCTAATGCATAGTGGTCTCTACTCCAGAGATATGCTTGCATATGCTGATGCAAGCGGTCCTAGCAGTCCAGTCAAGTGTAGCCCCACCCTGACTGGTCTAGGTCAAGTACCTAACAGTGCTTGCTTGCACTACGCAGCTGCTGACCAAACCGGGCCAGCAGGCATGCACAACTCTACCGTGCATGCAGCACTTAAAGATCCATGCTCCTTTCCCCCCTTGGAAATGCATGCCATAATTAAATCTGGCCTGTACATCAGAAATTCCTGGTCTAGCCGCACCCTGATGTTCACAAATAAACATCCGTAACTTTGCGTACAAACCTCTGATTGTCGATCTGATTACGCCCTGTCAAAGATGTCGCTCATTGTAGCTATTGTTCACTCTAACACAACCGTAACTCATGGCCATAGTGTGGTTGGAACTCGCATCAGTGGTGCATCTGGCACCCATGGCAAACATCCAACCTACAGCTTTTGTCACTAGTGGAATGGGCAATTATAACAACGGTTCATTTGATGCTTGTGTCAAGGATTTGACCAATGTACTTGTTGGCCATCCATTCATCACTCATGGTCATTGCGCATTTGGCATTCTACGCAGTTTTACGAGTGCATTTTCCATGTTGGTCATGTTCCAAGTGCAACCCGTACTTGTCAAATTTGTGTGATTGACCTTCAGGCTTAGATTTCCACCATTGCGTGTGTGTTGAGTGTGATCAGCACTCACCTTCTTGTTTCATCAAAATCCTAGCACCAATGACTTAGTGAGCATCCTTGGTGCAATCAGCACCCTCGTGGATACGCAATTGGGATTTGCTTTGGTCATATCTGTGGAGACCATGAGTAGTGCATTCGGCACTAGCTGCACAAATGCACTCAGCATCCGTGATTATATTGCAACTGGCAACCCTTTCATTATTTTACTTGTGTGTTCAACACCCAAAAAAAATTGCAACCAACACTTGTGTTGTTGCCAATAGTGCAACCAACACTTACGTAAAGTATGTGGTCGATGCCCGAGTAATCGTGCAATCGACACTCATGCAGTCCGCAAGTTTTGTATTATGATAGTAAGTAGGTGAGTCATCAAGTTGTCGTTGCACGTTTGGTGCTTGTATCATTTTTCATCAAGAATGCTCATCGATACACGTCACCAATGTAATTTTGCAACATTTTGCATTTTGTAGTCGTTGTTTTACGTAGAAAACCCTTTAGTTCATGTTAAACCTGTATTGATCCATGGAATGGATTTTCTATGGGCATTCCCCCGGATGTTCTCAAAAAATACCCCAAATTGTGAGGTTAATGCAAAAAATGTTCAGCATTTCTGGTTCTATGTTTCATGCATTTAAGCATTTCCAAGTGAATTTTGCTTAGGACATGGACAACCGTTGGCTTTTTTCCTCTTTTCTCTACCTCAAAACGGAAGAGAAAACAGAAATCAGGATTGATGATTCTCGGAAGAGCTCAACCAAAGCTTTTAGATTTTTGGGTCAAAGCCATGGTGAACTTGACCACATACTCCGGTCACAAATATTTTCAACATTTGAAAAGGCTTTTAGAAACAGTTAACATAGAATTCCTCAACTTGAGATTCATGAAAAATGAACATGATTTTGCAAGTCGAATGCCTCACCCCATTTGTGTTGCTAGATGCTTGGAACCGTACAAGGATCATCTGGTGTTTTTTGGGGAAACCTATCAGAATTCCCCCTTTTCCATGAATAGGAAAACATTTTAGGACAATGATTGAGAACTTGTTAAAACATTGCAGATATTAGATTGAGCTCCATGCCAATTTTACAATAGTGAACCCACGGTCAGAAGGCCAAACATCAGATTCAATCGAAGAAATTGTCCTCGTCTCTAGTGCTAGTGGCACTCAGAGATTTGTTTTGGAAATCTTTATTTCACGCAAATCTGAAGCTCGGTCTGAGCTTCAAAATGCTTTTTATGGTGCCTTAAACAGTCGCAAAATGAAAGAAAACATCCTTGAAAGTCTTTGGAACAAACCGGGTCTAAAAAAATGGAAGATAGGAGATCACTCTCCGTCACGACAAAATGTATGGTTCAAAGGCTGCATCAGGGAATCGAAATTCAATCCCTCCACTTCTCACCGGCCCGGTTTCCCATTGCGCTTCTTGTGCACGTCTTTAGAGAAAAGATAAGGTACCCTGTGACATGGTGTTCTTGAAAGCGGGGCCATGACCTCAGGCGAAGAGGATGAGGGAGGAAGTTTCCTCGCCTCCTTCCTCCTTGGGCTGTCGGCTCTTGTCAGAGAGATGGAAGAAGATACCAATGTAACATCCGTAGACTGTTTTGCGATTAACTGTTGTAACAAAACATAGACCCTCGGAATGGTTAGTCCAAGAACAATTAACAAATGGTCACCTCAGCCCTTTAGGATCAGACAAACCGCGCCACAAATGGACGAAGTCGTTATAGGGCATTGTTGTAAAGCTACAACCTAAAACCTTACTATTCCATGTGGCACAACCAAGTGAGAATAGGAACCTAGGGGTCAACTAGATGGGAGGAGGAATGATGATATGGGTCTTCCAATGCAGCACTCCTATTACTATAATTGCGGCCTATGGACCGAATCCGGGCTAGATTTGAATTAAAATCTAGACCGATGTTATTCTTCAGACCTCAACTCGTTGAGACATTGGTCTCAAGCCCCCAAAACCCTGAATTACATTAGAATGTCATTTTAATCACGAAAATGGCTCGTGAGCTAAAGTCAGTGAACATCCCTTATTCTCTTGTTGAGTTTTTCTATTTGATATAGATATATGTACAAGCCTAAACTTCTTTCTATATTTGAAATTGTTTCCATTTTTGAAAAAAATCGTAATGTCCATTTGTTTAGGCTTTCTCTTTTTTAAAACATGATATATATTAATTACCCTCAATTTCAAATCCTTTCATTGGAAAGGTTTTGAATTACTAACTTATATACCTTTAGACATTGTTGCTTTTGTATAATTAAAACCACTCTTATTTGATAATGATATTAAAAAAGTATATATGAATATAAAATCCATTCGTAGAATTTCATAAACTTGAGCACACATAAAGATAGCAAAAGAAGAAACAAATACATATGGTCATGACCATACATCTATGCAAAATTGTACATGAGCGTACAAAGATGAATGAACTTATAGATATACACAAACATATACATATACATATACATGTACATATGCAGATACACATACACGTACATACGTGTAAGACATGTACATGTTCATAAACATATGCATATACATATACATATACATATACATACACATACACATACACATACACATACACATACACATACACATACACATATACATATACATATACATATACATATACATATACATATACATATACATATACATGTACAT
>SZWC01026115.1:1578-21929 GCA_023375785.1 Penium margaritaceum
CTCCTAGCCACGCTGCTAGCACACCTTTCAGCGAGTGGTCCGCTCGTTTTGTCTCTTGGGTGCACATGCACGGTATTTGGGAGCACTATGACCCCACCCCTCCATTCCCTCTCACGCACCCTGACCGTGCGCCCCTCGCCTTTCACCTTCTCTTCTCTGCCGCTCCCACCGTTGCTCGCCGCCAGCTTGATCGCTTTGCGCCCACCTCCACTCTTCCTGCTCGCCCTCGCGAGGCTCCCTCACGGACCAGGCGTTCGTGACTTCCGTCGTGGCCGACCTTGGTCCGACTTTGTCTGGCGCTCTTACTTCCTTCCCTCTCGCCTTGACCCTATAGTACGCCTATCAGACGCCTGGTGCCGTCTGGCCCGCTCTTCTTGATGATCCTCGCGTGTTTCAGACTGCATCCCAGCCTGCGGCCACCCTTGCTGAGCTTGTTCATCCTAACGGACTTCTTGGCATCCTTCCGCCCCCCGCTGCCCATGCTCTCGCCGTCCGCGCTCCTGCTGGCGGTGTTGGTGGTCGCTCGCCCGTCTGCTGGAACTGTGACACTTTGGGCCATCGCCACGACGCCTATCCCTTGCCTCCAGTTTGTGACCTTCGTGAGCGGATCGCTCACCAACGCGCTCTCTTACGTGGTCGTGCCTTCGGTGCTCCTCCTGCACTGCCCCCTAGGCCCCCTGCTCTCACTGCACCAGGCGGCCCTGCACCACGTGACGCTCTACTCGCCCCACCCGCCGGCCTCGCACCTCTTGCCGCTGTTGCCCCTCGAGAGCAAGAGCGAGAGCTCTCGCCCTCTCTCTCTCTCTCTCACTCCCGCCCTCCAGTCTCTCTCTCTCTCTCTCTCTCTCTCCCTCTCTCTCTCCCCCTCTCAGGCCACCACGGCCGATTTCAACACTTCCTCCATCACAACTTTCCAGAGGTAAAAGCATTAGTGGCTCAATATTGTCACGATGGAACTTTGAAAAGGCTTGAAGATACCAACAACAAAGTAGTCAGTATCAACAAAAAACCTCCATGCCAAACCATGACATATAGCAAGAACATCACAGGTACGTCACAAAGAAGCATAACACCGGAAACCACAAGCCCCAAAACGCTTTGATCTTCCAAGTTGCTATGTATAATATGTGCAAATTAAACAACAACCAAGTTCCAAAGTACCGAACATATCTAGAACTTAACATTTTATTTTAACATGCACAAGGGCATGCTAAAGCTGGGCACGTGGAAAATTCAACCAACCCTGAACAAAAATTCAGTATTCTTGAGGATGTTATCCCCAACATGGAGTTAAAACAACACCTGAAGGCACAAAATCATTCGCACCATATTCGAGCCAGGTTAGTATTGACTACCTTCCCTTTTACCCTCCCAACATTTCATCAACCCCAAACACACCCAATCATGTCTAATTTCATAGCCCATACATTTATGTTCAACAACCCACCAGTTTCTCTTTGAACTATAAAATCATGTTAATTTTTCAGGTTCACACAATTACAAAAAAAAATACACAACACCAAATCACAAAAACCAAGAACATGCCATAATCCCAGTATGAGAGTGGTATTCACAACCCACTTGAACCCAATAGTACGCATTCATGAAATCCAATGCCACCGATTTGACCATGAAGAGGTAATACAAGGATACCATGATCAACTTGTCGTAACCATATGTAATTTTCCTTCATCCTTACCACACTTCGTAATGTCTCTCACATTACGTTTGCTATGAAACTTCCCTTGCATCAGCATTCACCATGATTAATTCTTTTTCCTATCAACGTGAGGATAAGTGTCACTAAAATCAGGTGAATTTATACGATCCAAGTTCAATCCTCCATGGTGTTCCCAATAAACGCAGTAAACCCTTTGAGACCAGGAATTATAGAGAACATAATTTTAAGTGAATGTACAAGGTATCCCCCCATTCTGAGACAAGAAAACCGTAGTAACCATTTCACCACCCAAAGTCTCCAAATTTCCAAGTCACATCGACTCTCACATTCACAACATGATGCAGCCTTTCAGTTTGAAGACAAGTATAAAAAAATCACAAAGTGACATGCCATTGTGTTAGAAATTAAAAAAAATAATGGTACATGAAACACCACAGTGCTAAACATGTGGGAAACATTTTTGCAACATCAGTTCATTCCATGCATATGTACCTTCATGGTGACCCATAATTTTCAATTTTCAACATCTTCCCACACAAACACCACATAATATGTGACGAGATGGGCCTCCTGGCCCACCCATCCCAACTCCTCTCCCAACCTGTGCCCTTGTTCATCTCCATGTGTATTTGTGAATGATATTTGTAAATGAATAGCTGCAAACAACACCTGGTGAATTACATTAACAATATCAAAGAAAAAAAGTGCATGAAGATAGACAGAAAAAGAAGAGAGAGAATAGGGGTGGAGAGACCAATAGATAGAGAGAGAGAGAGAGAGAGAGAGAGAGAGAGATAGAGGGAGATAGAGAGAGGTATAGAGAGTAAGAGAGATGGAGAGAGATGGAGAAATATAAAGAGAGAGAGAGAGAGATAGAGAGATAGTCAAAGAATGAAAGAGAGATATATGTGTAGAGAGAGAGAGAGGGAGAGTGTGACAGAGAGAGAGAGAGAGAGAGAGAGAGAGAGAGAAGATAGAGAAGAAGATATAGAAGTAGTGAGGGAGAAGTCCAAAGAGAGTTAATACATGAGAGAGAGAGAGAGAGAGATAAAAATAGACGTAGATATAGAGAGAGTGAAGGAGACATAGAGAGGGAGAAAAAACAAGGGAGAGTGTGAAAGAGGGAGAGACAAAAGGAGAGAGAGATAAGAATTTCTAAACTTGCCTCAAAATAATACCCTTGATTATTCTTCAGCCCGTGGATCCACAATGTTTACAAATCTTTAAGATTAGCATCTCTGCATCCACAACCACAGATGAAGCCTGAACAACCTCGGCTGCAGTAGTTTCCAACATTATTGCCTAGTTTGCCTTCTTCCAAAGGGTAAACACAGATTCTACCAATTCAAGAGTTCTTTGTACGCTACAGAACTAGGTGGAAATGATGTTGAATTTGCATTAATGCAAGGCGAGCAAAAACTTAACAATCAGAAAGTTGTGTACCATTTGCATATGCACACATGGTGGACAGTGATGCTTGTGGAGCAAACAAAATTGCACACATTCTGTTCAGATCCATGGTGATCAATTCATTTTCCACCACAAGCATTACAAAAGGAATGCCTACTACTAAAGCAATGCACCATCTATGAAGAAACTGGGCTACCATGCATGTGCTAGCAAAAAAGTGGATGCTTCATCCATTCCTAGGGTGAAAAATACCAAGTATCATTGGCAAAACTATCCAAAACGTTTAACATCATGCTCAAATGTTTCCCTCCACTACACAAGTAGTAGTTCCACACACAGCTACCATGGCCACCAAAGGTAGACATTGGACGATGAAGGTTCTTGAAAGCAGGTGTCTTCATTCACCAGGTGAGAAACTCGTACTACCGACTAGTGTCTCAGACTAGTGTCTTGATAATTAATTTCCTCTACGTTTAGTTGAGGTTCCATGTTTATGCACCACATCTGAATAGAATGAAACGTCAACATACACATAGAGCAAAACAACTAGTCAATTGACCACACACCCTTCCCCCCATTTTCAAGATAGAATCTCAATAATTTTTAGTACCCAACAATGTTGTATAAAATGATGGTGTCAATTTGTATTATCATATTAAAACATATGTTCAATTAATACATAAAATGATCATCAGTGACAACGTAGATGCATTTAATTCGGTATTTTTCATACATTTTCCCGCATACAACTAATAAGGACGTGATAACTGGATGAAATTGGAGGAGAGGAGGATGGTATAAAACAAGGATCGAGGGGGGATTCCCATCTTCCTAAAATGACATTTAGACTTACTCCAGCAGTAATATATGAAATAAAGTTAACTATGATATTTTAAATTAACGTGAAATGGCTACAGTTTTCACTTTAGAAAACTTGTTATAAATCCAAAGGTAATACAACTGCACTATGCTCTGCAAAATTGAGGCAAAGTTTAATAAAAAGAGTTTTACAACAGTGTGATATGTGCTTACATGGTAGAAACATGTGTTTGGAGCTGTTGGGGATGCTAGAGGAGTGTAATAAGTGTTAACTTCGTATTTCTTGTCTCTCACCTTCTTCATACATGCAATTTCCTTGGTGATGCTTTCGGGAAATATTTGAACTTTTTCGTGATGTTACTACTTTTTATGTCATGAAAATTTTCGCTCAATTTTTTTTTTGTTTTCTTGAAGAACATTACCCACCATTATTCACATAGAATACTACTACTAATACTACTTCTACTACTTCTGCTATTGCAGCTACTACTACTACTACTACTACTACTACTACTGCTACTACTACTACTACTACTACTACTACTACTACTACTACTACTACTACACTTCTAGCATAATGGAATATACATTGTAGATTATTTGCCAATTATCTTTGTTGGGACTTACCATAAGTCACTGAATTCCTTTCCTTTATACACTTTGTTCTTATATCCACGTCATGTGTATACCCTTCACTCATTTCCTCAATGATGACCACATATTTGTATGGACTTAAGTACCCCCTTCAATGTCTCCTCACCAATTCAAAATGGACCACATAATCTTATTCTCCACTTTAAATTATTGGTATCTATCAATGTACAATTCTAGGATATTCTGCATACACCCTTTCTGTTTCTAAAACATAGTTAGAAGTATAGACAACCCACCATTTGCTGGGGAGATTCATCCACGTTCTTAAACTTACACATATCCACTTTCACATTATTGTATCATGTCAATTGTTTTCCATGACATGTCCCCCCACCCCCCCCCTCCCGTATTCGTGGAAGTGAACACCCACCACCTCCTCCCCCTACCCGCGTACTAGCAACTTAAAAAAAATGCAATAGGTCCAAAGTGTGACACCCACTGACTTCGGAGGCCTGGGTTTTCTTCTGGCGTCATTGCTACCAATCCTTGGCTACAGGCTGTCTACAACGGAATGCATTGTACCAATGCAATCAAACGATGCCAACCCCTTACTCGTAGATCACACGGTGGATGCCTCATTTCTTGAATTCCCATAGAACATTAATGGATTGAAGGTGTATGATTTAGGCACAAATAATTCAACCCGGAGCAACGTCTAATACAAAGAAGCTCCTTTGAGAGAAACCATCATCATACAAATGATTATTTCAATCAAACTGGATTTCAATGAAGGTGATGTACACGCAACACAAGCACATAAACGGAATGTCACATACAGTGGACGGAATGGACGGAATGTCCCACGCAGTGTGAAAATTTCCTCAACATCTTCTACACTTATTCTTTACATGTATGTCTAAAAAAAAATTCCAAAAAATTCCATGAAGATATTGCTTTTTGTCTGGTGGTTGCCAACGGGTCCAACATTCTTCCATGTGACAGACGGATCAGTGTTGTCTTGTGTGCTATAGAGGCTAAGATCCAAACCAATACACTCAAGGCAACAAACCATGGTACGCTCACAATGTCCATAGCAACTGAATGCACAATTTTCATTAAAACATTGGATAATCCCAAAATCTAGAAATGGATGTTCATTTTACTCAATGATAAGATTACCTGGGGTAAGATCCCAATCAAGTGTTCTGATAAATTTCAAATAGTGATATACCTTTGGATAGATATGTAAGATAACACAAGACGACCTGAAGATCCAAAGCTTGATGTAAAATAATTCTTCTAGAAAAAGGAAGATACGATATTTTATGAACAGATTCTCAAGTAGTTAAAAAATGCGTTATCAGCACAACTCTTTGAGGAGGAAGCTACATTTCGAATTTCAGTACGAGTTACTGACCATGCTTTCTGCTATGCTGTAGAATTCATGCGTAATTTATTTATTAGAATAATCATACTGTTGCATTCGACACACAAATGAGAGGTTAGCGCAATGTTTGGTTGTGAAGTGAATCATAATAAAGAGTTACCAACTCTAGATTGACAATGTTTTGAGGAGGCATTCATGGCATTGCAGGTGCTGGTTTGTGAAGGAAATTGACAAAACTCTTTTTTTAAGTTTGGATCTCTGATGTAAGTCATTAAAAGTATGTAAAATGGAGAAACATAGTATAAATAGATACATGGACCACAAAACTGACCATAACTCCCTTTACACTAAAAATCCCTGTTCTTCGACAACGCATTATGGAGAAGGCACACAAACACATGTGAGCAATGTCATTTTCCAGGCAAGCCCTCTCTTAGGAACCCAAAGCAAATTTGTGCATTGCATGCTATGTATGCATGGACAATTTCGAGGTGAATACCATCACGTTCCAGCCTTTTGTTGCACACCTTCCAGATTACGAAAAGGGAGAGGAAATAGGAGGGAGGTCAGACAAAACGTTGAAGAATATTGGGATTTATGTTTTATCACAAGAGGAAGTTGTATTGCTTCTCGTGTTGAAGAGATTTCTGGTTCAAAGACGGTTATGGAACAGATCACCAAAATCAAGAAAACAATCCACATTAAATGATTTGGTAAAACGTTACACCCCTTTACCTCATATACTCTGAAACGTTGAAAACCATGATTTAAAACTAGTGCAAAGGTAGATATTATACCAAATCAAGTGGCTTGACTACCCTTCAATAAAACTTTATTGGGATTCTAAAACTACATCATGGGGAAATTACTCATTTCAGAATTTATTTTCTAAGAAACCAAGTGTTAGATATTCAAGAGAGAAAATTTTCAACGAAATAGAATTTGAGCTAGATTCAATGCTAAGCCAGCTTTAGTGCATAAAGGACCTTCAGAAGATTGATGTGGATACCTCTGGTATCACCATGGTTTTGTAACAAAACACAGTGACCTAGATGAATTCTTCTTCTGACCGGCAGAATATGATACATTACATATTGCTTGAAAACTGTCACTTCAATAATGTTTTGTTTTCTCGGAGGTGGTTTACATGTGATTTAGACATGTAGCAGTTATCATTTTCCTTTCGAGATGGTCAGTCGTGAATTAGGAACTTTGATGATCCACTCCATCTGAAGTTATATCTTGGACAGGCTTCTGCCAAAATTCATATTCTATAATAACGTTTGCAAAATTTTGTATTTTGAAACATTTCATGAAAGAAAGAGATTTTCCAATATTGAAACATTATTCCAACATGTGAAAAAGAGAAGTATGGCAGAACTATCTGTAATAAAACCCTTCCATACCCCACATTGAATTGTGAACTTCCAATCCGTCTTCAAGATTGATTATAGAGATAGAATTGTTTCACTGCAGAGGACACAAGATGAAATTTTTATGTTCAGATTGTTTTTCTTCTCCGTAAAAAGAAGCGTTGACATTGTAGGTTACATAGACATAAAGACAGGCATAAAATAGAACTTCATGCAACAAACTACCGCAATAAAATAATCAAGGGGGGAACATCACACGGAAGAAGTGGACAAACAAAATCAAACACATCTATTTGTCTCATTTTCATCCCTTCTTTTAGCTCCATTTGTGTGTACAATTAAATAGCAGAGGTTGTGGAAACACTGTGCAAGGTCATGGTGGAGGTATAAATAGGGAACTTTGTCTTAAAAATGGCTAAGATTCTTTTGAATAACAATGTTTTCGTGCATGAATTTCACATTTAGTACAATAATCTCTAAAATAGGGTTTTTCTTTGGTCACTGAACATGCTCTAGTGGGTGGATCTACCATGAAGAATGCAAGTTAGTTGAAGTTTTAGGTAGTGAGAATGAGCACGATAGCAAACGTGTGTAGTGATGATAGATGTAAGATAGTATATTGATGACTGCGTGGTACCATTACAAACCATGATGGCTTGGTGCCCAACATTTTGCGATCCAATGCAAACCTTACGCACACGCAATGGCACCAGCCGGCTCTACTATGTTGAAGAAAATTCTTGTGAAGTGCCCGCAAGCATCTCAAGCCCAAATTCAAGCCAAACTACATGAATGTCAAGTTTGGGCAAATTGGACAGACGAAGCACAACTGACCACTTTTCTCATCTCCTTCCCCTTTCAAGCTCGGAAAGCACAATGAACTACATGAATCAACCCTATAAAAGAGATTGAAATTATAAATTTTAAGAAGAAGGACCTGAATGAACAACCTTGGGGCACCTCAACTGAAGAGGGAATCATAAATGTATGAGAAGGTGAAAAAACCCTTTAAATGTTTAGGAGCAAGGATCTCAAGGGTTAGCACCAGATATAAATGGAGTACATGGAGGATCTCAAGAAGAGGAACGTGATGAAATAGAGAAAGGGTGAGAGTTAGAAGTATATAATGCAATCCATAAAAATATATTCTAAGCTTGATATAGGTACCTAAAGATATGGAAGTCTCATGAATCAAAGGAATTGCTTAGAATTTTCAGTTTAACCGTCCCTTATTCTTCCATTAATACTAGATATAGCTTAGTTCTTCTGAATTATTTGCAATTCTATGAGTTCCCATTTTCATTGTGTATGAGCACCTGCACGTCTAGGAAGGTAGAAACCTTTTTATTATTTCTCTAATGTAATATTTTTCACAAATGTGATATACATGGAATCTAAAGAGAGGTTTTCCGACATTATTGGTGTACCTAGTCTTAGCAGAGATCATCATAACATTCAAATGATGCACGAAGCAATCTATTAAACAAATTATGGTTACAGTTCTAAGTACTAAATACAATTTTAACACTTCATTTGTTCTATAGATTCAAATTGAGTCAATGGAATCAATTGGAAGTTTTACTAGTAGCAAGTAGTTTCCATGCGTTGGAACTTGGTTGTCTCAGGGGATAAAACCTGCACCAAGATTTAGACAAACATGATTCTGCTAGTCCATTAGAGTTTGAAGCATAGACATGCTTTCAATTTCTTGTATATCTACTGTGCAACAGAAGATTTTATTGCATTTGGATTTATTGGAATTGATGCTATATGTAAAGAGCACATAGATTGCAATACACGCTCAAAGATTTATGATGACTGTAATGAAGTTCATAAGATGGTGCCCTAAACCAACTTCTATACTAACCATAGGATATTCTCTGGCCTTAGCTCCAGCTCTTCATCTTTGTCTTCATTGTGTTGGCAAAGAAGAGCCCTCTTTACATTAGTTGGATTAGCTATGTAAGCTAACCACAAAGGTAGAATCTGAAATGGATTGCGGAACAAATCCAGGCGTTAAAGCCTAGATTGACATAGATCAAGACGTTTTTCAGCTAATGGACGTGGACTTCATAAGTAGTATGTTGTCCTAAGATTGGTGATGTTAGAAAACGTGTTTGTATCCTTTTGCTGATGAAGGGATGTACCTATTTGTTAAGAGGCACACTTGATTGTGGCTTTTTGATGAAGCTCTTTACTGATGTGGCAAAGAGGGCCTTGAGGGGGTAGAATCACTCCTTGGAAGGGGATTCGATGATACGTGCAAAGTGGCCACCTAAGAGGTGGCTGCCATGTCTGAAGGAGTTTTGAGACGGATTTTCAAAGAAACAAAATGCTGCTGAAATATCTTGTCAAAAATTGTCCACATGTTTTAAGAGATAAACCTGTGACCCATAAATTGAGTGACCAAATTCCAACACCATGAGGCATTATCTTTTTTATATTGCAAGAAGATTGACCAAAACGACATTTTTTGCGGGTGATTGCATTCATGTAACCCTTCCCATTGGACTATCATTTATTATTGGTCAACTCACAAGTTCAATTTTCCAAAAAAAAATGCATAATGGAGACACCTTATTATCCATATGTAAATATGACTCGCCACGATTTCACCACAAGATCACCTCAGTATTATTCAACATGTTCTTTCAGTAAAGAATGGTCTTAAAACACTTATGAGAACTTTTGGCGACTAGAGTCTAGTTTAACTCAAGCGGGGAAAACACCATTGAGTGGATGAAAGGCGAGATGAATTTCATGATAAAAAGACCATCGTGTCAATGTTTACACTCTTTTTCTGATGCTTTGGTCATATTTATCAATGGAAGGGTTAGGTTTAGGTTGGATGTTGTAAAACGTGCCTTATGCAGACCTTGTCTCTTTCAAAGTTAGGTTTTTAGATAGAAACATTGAGGCGGCCTATCAATATTCTTTAACTTTTCTTTTGGTTCTATTGTTAGTCATAAAACAACCTGCTGGTGTAGCATTGAGGAAATCATCCTAAAAGTTTTCAAAACAATATCAATACATTTGTGCTAGCTGCCCATGTTTTTTCATCTTCTTGATAGTGGACAAGGCAGGCAATCAATTGATTTCAACAAGGGAAATGTTTAGTGGGAAAATCAAAGATATAAGTGTACCATAAGTGGGAGAAGGACAAAGCTATTAATTCAAGGGATGCAAGATTTTATTCGTAAATTATGATACAGAGAGGTTTTTCAAATTAGATTTAAATTCCTTCATGAGATCCATGGGCCTAGTGCCGAGAGTCAAGGCGTATCGACCTGAGGGCTAAGGCAAAGAATATATGAGAAAACAAGAGGAAATGAAGTGAAACATGATATTTAAAGCTCTCCCAAAGGAAAGGCCAGCTGTATGAGAGAGGTTTAGATGGAATCCATTTTTATCCCTCTCTCTAATGCTCCTCTTAGAACTTGAATACACCAAGAGGGGAGAGAACGTGATCCCTTCCCTTATTGTGTCCCCTTAATTGGCTGATGGCACTTGACAAAAATCCCTTACACATCTCCTATCAGGAATCCTTGGCACAAAACAGTAAGAACAAAGTTTATCCCCACTCTCCCTCTCGTCTTCAACGTCCAAGGCACCAGATCAAGATACATAAGGTGTAAGTTCCATGGCCGTCTTGTGCTAGGTGGTGGCAATTCTTGAGAAGGTAAAAGGGAGCTCTATACTCCTTTCCCACTCCTCTTAGGCACCAAATGAATCAGAGAGGAAGAGAAGGAGCAAGATTCTCCCCATCCTCTCCTCCCATGCGTGGATGGTACCAAGGAAGGAGAGATCAAGGATGAAATTACTGTCACACTTCTTGAAGGCACTAAGAGTTATGTAGAGGGAGAAGTTGAGTGTTATTTATTTCGCCTTATCATTAGGTTCTGATGGCAAAAGACATGGAGAGAGGAGGCACAATTTCCCCTCTCCATCTCCTCTTAAGGCACCTAGGGTTTCACTGCGGTACCCTAGAAATTTGGAGGGTATTCTTGACCTCCTTCCTTTAAGTTTTTCTTAAAAGGATGGAATAAATCCTTTTCCTCTCCATTGGGTTATGTGGAAAGGCATTTTGAAGAGGCTAAGTGGAAAGGGAAAGAATGTTAGGGAGAAATTGTGTTTCTCAATCCCTCAAGAAGTCATTTACCTCTTTTCCGTCCCCTTATTTTCATTGAGAAGCCAAAACATTTTTTATGGCCCTGCTGCTTGCACGAGTTTCACATAAAAAGACAATTTATTTGTCTTGTTTCTAAAAAGAAACATGTGTAAAAATATGGAGTTTTAAGAACTAAACATTGGTAATAAGATGTATCAAGTTGCTTCTTTGATGATCCCCTGTCTTAACATATGGAAGATGGGGTTGGCCCATGGAAACAAATGGAAATGATGCATTTAAACCAATATTTACGGTTGCAAGAGATTGGTTCTGACCTCTATTCAGTCTCAAAAATAATTTAATACATAATGAAATAATCCTCAATGAATATCGACTTAAGATAAGAAAAGGCGGAACTCCGTTTATACATACCATGCCACTAGAAGAAAATCATGAAGAAAGAACCTTCTAATGTACGAAACATAATTAATTTGGAGTGTCAAGAACATCCTACAGTTCACAAGACTCAAATGGAGGATGTATGGTATTCAAGAACACCAATCACATTACCAATGCAAGTTGTGATTGCACTATTGACTGAGAACAGCCACATTAAAAATGGAAGTATTCCTTCCAAGGTTTTTTGTATTGTTCAATAGAAAACATAAAGATTTCACTTCAGTCACATATGTCGGATGCATTCGTCAGTATAGTGCCACATGCAATGTTCATAAACGTAAAGGGATATTGAAAATGCAAGTGCAACCTATCCATTGGTGTAAGTGACCTTTCCACTATGGACACCAATATCGACACAAAAAACATCATTCATGAGAGTACTGATGTCAATCAACAATCATGTGATTATGGAAACTTATTTACAAGAGCTAATTTCAACAAAAATGTGTTAATTCCACAAACATCCATAGCCCCACTATAAGTGTCAAGATCACTATCGTCAAGAGTGTTGATTTTTCTCTTAAGGACATTGAATGTGAATAATCTAAATAATAATTAGAATAATAGTTTCTGTTTTGTCATTGTTGCAAGGAAAACTGTCATTATTGCAGTAATACGAGGAATAATATGTTTTGATGAATGAATTTAACACTGATGCCGAAGTACAAAGAATTGGACATGATTTTCTAGTGCAATGGTCATCACAATGTCATTGGTACAACACATTTCAAGGGTTTGTATTGCACCATTAACATGGATGGAAAATCCAATCTATTGCTACAACCAGCTTTTTTAATAAGAATTCAAAGTTCACAATGAAACATTCTTATCTTAGTAATAGTGCAAATGTTTTTGTTTCATGACCAAGGAACACCTCAAAATGTTGAGGATGGTAAAACTATCAATTGTTCTTCAAAATTTAATTTTTATGTCTTTATATTCTCATACATAACTGCGTTAATGAAAATTTTACTTAAATGGCAAGAAAAACGGAATGACCTCGGTTATTGCAAATAGTGATAACCACTCCAAAGCAATGCTGTGCCCTAGGAACAACAGTTTTAAACTATGTATGTGAAAAAGTGTAGAAAGTTTAAGGATGGCCTGTCCAAATTTGTTACAAGGCTGATCTCCTCAAACTTAGTGTATAATTATGGTGAACAGATTTCATAGAAGACACGACCAGGAACTGCTACAAAGGCTAGGCTGATTCACAGTTGAGCCCTATAACATACATAACTTGTATGATGGGTCCGACATATTCACTATTGAGCCCTATAACATGTATAACGTGCATGATGGGTCAGACGTATAACGTGCATGATGGGTCGTCATTCCCAAAGTGGATGCAAAGATTTGGGTATGATTTTACTCCTGCAAGGCAATGGATATGCTTGATAGTTATTTTTGAGGCATCAATCAACAAAATTGTTAGTAGGATATTAAAGAATTTTAAAAACTAGAGAAAGTGATGTTTTTATTGATCTTCCAAAGGTACGTGATGCATACCAACGTATATTAGTAACCTTTAAATTTATAAAATATGAAGACATTACAAGTGCTTGACATGCACATTACAACTATTCACATCACACATTGTTTAAGATCAATAATGATTTCAACTCAAAACCACTCAAGCCTTTTTGTAGAAACAATTAGGATATAAATGACATTTTTAAATCCATGTACGTTGTCATTACAAAAAAATGGCAAAAAATAAAATGATGAGCGTAAAACTTCTCACATTATTCACCATTTTTATGACCAAGGAGACAAATTCAAGATTCTCATACAGGGGGTATATACTTAACATCTAAAAATAGTCCTTTCAAAATTTCATAACATGGTTTTGAGATTCTAAAAACTTGAGTCATACATATGCATGCACCCAAAAAACGAATACCCTGACCATAGTAGTATGGTCAACGTAGTATTAAAAAAATATTCTGCTAGAATGAAAGTAACAAGTGGAAGTTTGATTTGTATACTTGTGCGCAAAGCTGAACCATTTAGGCACTTCATCATGTAGCAAGTGATGGATATAGATCACGGTAATTGATGGGTAAAAGTGAGGAAAATATACATTTATTTGTATTTTCATGGACATGAAAAGAGTAAATTCTTCACTAATCAATGGGATAACCTCCAAATTTAATGGTGGATTTGTTCATGAAGGGCAACGGCTGTTCCAGGTTTCTTTTGAAGGAAAAAGACACCATATTTGGCTGTCAAACATTATGAACATTATCTCTTGGATATGACTTGATTGACTGAGGTTCGTGTACAAAGGAAATCCAAAGGTTAAGCCTTCACCTTCTATTCTCTAGAAGTTCACGTAATGGAAACTAACACATAAGAGTGGTGAAAGTGAGAAGAAAAGTCCATTTTGGTTTCAACAACATGAGATCTATCTCTTGTCCTATGAAAGCTTCCATTCAATTGTGCATCTGCTATCATTTTGAGATTTATAATTTTCATGGTACTATGAAAATATCACATGTTTTTCTAAACTAGAAATGACATAGTTTGGATGAAGACATTGTAAATAAACAACATACAATGCTCAAAACATGAAGATTTCTCCTCCACTGAAACCTTTTTTCTAGCCAAATGTTTGCACATACATCTTTGTGATCTTACTGATCAGGTAAAAAGTAACTTCTGGGAAAAAAGGTAATGAATATTGTGTAGTGGAAAAGCAAAAAAGTAAAATGAATCAGTAAACTCCCCGAGAAAAGACAACATTGACCAAAATGTGTATGGAAGAACGTGATAATCCTTGTGCATTTACATACAGTGTGCTCTAGAGAAGTTGGGAAGCTTTCCTCTCATGCATAAAATTTCCATAGAGCTGGTTGTATAACAAGGATCAGCACATATGATCCACAACTAGTGTTTCTAGATTACAATGATTGTTGAATAATGACATAGATGAGGTATCTCTAGCTACCTCTACCTGTCTTGATAAGGCAAGAGGGATTTGAACTATGGTTGCTCTTCAACTCCTGATGGATCCATAAATTTCCTAAACTTGACTTCAAGCACCGTACACAAAACCAAAAGGTCATGATGAGGAAATTGAGCTACGTCGGATAAAAATAAAATATGAATTTTTGCGTATGCTTGAACACATGTTCCAAAGACATTTGTATGTCAGTGATGCATATATGCCCAATGATAGCTAAATCACACGCTAATCTTCTAGTGCATTGGTGTCGTTAAATTATGAGAATACACAAATACGTGAGTGTGCTTGCATAGTGCACTCCAAACCTATGTCCCTTCCCTCTCCATGTGCTCCTCTATACTTGTCTATTGATCTCATTCTACCTCTCCCTCTCTCTTTCACTTTCTCTCTTTCAAGTTCTTTGTCTCTCAACGTAACTCTCTCTTCCTCAATTTCTCTCTCCCCCCTCTACCCCCCCTCTATCTCTCTCTTGCTCTTGCCTGATTTCCCTATCTATCTACATATTTACATCACTTTCTCTCTCTCTCTCTCTCTCTATTTCTCTCTCTCTCAGTCTCTCTCTCTCTCTCTCTCGCTCTCTCTCTCTCTCTATCTCTTTCAATCTCTCTCTCTCTCTCTCTCTCTCTCTCCCTCTTTCAAATTTAATGCAAAATCGTATGTTAACTTCCCATTTATATTAAATAGTCCCATTATGTTTGAATGATTATCTTCTTATACTGATTTTCTTCAGTAGATGAAATGTATGTTGTGTTCACCTATTCCTGTCCTACCGTTTCTTCATAGCATATTTGGTAATAATCCTCTAAATGTATGTCAATCCAACCTCTTTATGGATATATTCACGGAGTACACGCAACAGTTGACGATCTCCATGGATGATAAACGTCAGTTCATGGTTAAATGCCCGTTCACAACACAACGATCTCCAACCTGATGTCGGTAGTGAATTTGTCATTGTTCAGTCCTTAGCCCCCCCTAGTGCGACGCATAGTGTATATGGGCCAATGCGCTTGATTTTCCACACCGATTTTACACTTATTGTACACCGAGTGCACGATTCTGCACATCTCGTATTTTTGTTGGTTTACGATGTCAACAGCACACTAAGACTACTAGTTCAATGATAGAACNCTCAGTCTCTCTCTCTCTCTCTCTCGCTCTCTCTCTCTCTCTATCTCTTTCAATCTCTCTCTCTCTCTCTCTCTCTCCCTCTTTCAAATTTAATGCAAAATCGTATGTTAACTTCCCATTTATATTAAATAGTCCCATTATGTTTGAATGATTATCTTCTTATACTGATTTTCTTCAGTAGATGAAATGTATGTTGTGTTCACCTATTCCTGTCCTACCGTTTCTTCATAGCATATTTGGTAATAATCCTCTAAATGTATGCAATCCAACCTCTTTATGGATATATTCACGGAGTACACGCAACAGTTGACGATCGCCATGGATGATAAACGTCAGTTCATGGTTAAATGCCCGTTCACAACACAACGATCTCCAACCTGATGTCGGTAGTGAATTTGTCATTGTTCAGTCCTTAGCCCCCCCTAGTGCGACGCATAGTGTATATGGGCCAATGCGCTTGATTTTCCACACCGATTTTACACTTATTGTACACCGAGTGCACGATTCTGCACATCTCGTATTTTTGTTGGTTTACGATGTCAACAGCACACTAAGACTACTAGTTCAATGATAGAACAATTCACAATCAAGACATTCTCCAACTTGTCGTTTCCCACGATATTGAGAGATGACGGAAAATCTCCTTCGCAGACCTTGGTTGAACCACCGTTTGAGGAATATGAGGCCATTCATTTACAGATCGTCGTCCTTCACCAGTTGCAAAGGATGGCCATGACAAACCAAAATCTGGCTTTTGACCGAGCAGGGTCTCGCAAAACCAATTGAATGAACTCGTATATTTTTTGTGTATTCGATAATCGTGCGATAACATTTGATCCATTATCAGATCGGACCATGTTTGAACCGTTTTATTGTTCCTTATTAAAAGAAGAAGGACATTACTGGTTTTGTTCAAAAATACAGTCAAAGTACAAATGATATATCTCGGCATTTGTGCATGTGACGTGCAACCAGTGGACATATATTGAAATCCTAATTCTTCAAGCGGGGACTCAACTTTCAATTGACGATAGGTGCATTTTTCAAAATGAATGTTTTGCCTCTTTTGATTCTTCTACCAATGATGCATAGCGACATGGGACCACACACATTTTATTCTAAAAAGGCAAAAAATACCTTTTTGAGGGTCGAGTTTGTCAATATGACCGTTCGAATACTTTCTAATGTAAAAGATGTGTCCCTTTACAAATGTTGGAAAAATCTTGAACGTTCGTGTTTCCTAGAACCCATTACTAGAACCCCTGTCTGTTTTGATTCACAATGTTCGTGTTTCGATGTAGTTGCACAATCTGTCGATTGGTTTCGTTCTACTCAACCTTTTCGATTTACCTTTTACGGTGAGTTTGGATTACTGAGCATTGGGCCTCACGATCTTGGTTTTATGCGTTATGACCGCTAAATGATGCTCGATTGGGCCTCACGATCTTGGTTTTATGCGTTTTGGTCGGCCGTTACTACAAGGAACGCGATCGATCAAAGAAGCAGTCGACGTAGCAGCGAGTCAGGGGCCCTAAACCGACGCACTGATTTTGATTTTGATTCTAGGGTTTCTGCGTTTTCCCTCTCGAACTTTGATTTTTGGATGATTCTTCGATCAGGAGGGAACTGGTTCGAATCAGCGCGATATCGAGTGGGACTCCTCCAAACTCGCGGGTGACGCACTCCGAGATGGACGGACACAGTTCCTGATTTTTCGGGTGAGCGTCGAGCGGCGTTTCTACCCCGGTGTGTCGACTTCGGCGGCCGACTCGAACACACAGCGGCTGGTACGCAGCCAGCAATTTTTGTCGTGCCATCTTCAAGAAGAAAGCGTCGATTCGACCGTAGATGTCGATCCAGATTTCTTAAATCAAATTCCTAAATCACGTTTTACAATAGAATCAACATCACAGGCATTTCGNTCTCGCGAACGACTTCGTCGCGCCGCGTCCCGCCCTCGACACATAGAATCAAAATCAAAATCAGAGCGTCGGTTCAAGGCCAGGGGGTGTACCGGCGCTGTGATTTTGCTATTGATTATAGGATTTAATATACTTTGCGCCTAAATTATGATTCTTTTGTGATTCTGTTATCGAGAGGGAAGTGGCTCAAATCAACGCAATGTGGCTCCCGAGTCCGCAGTTTTCGTAGGTGTACCCCTTGCGACATCGACTGATGAACGTCGTGATTTTGCGGATGCGAATCCTACTCCGACGGGTCACCCCCCCCGTGCGCACCTCCGGAATGGAGTGACGTCAAGCGGCACATGTCATTTCGACCAATTTTGAAATGTTTTGAAGATTTTCCTCGATCGTAGACGATTGAGTAGATATAGTGAAACCGTTTTTCAAACAGGTTTTAAAATTAACTTCTCCATAGCGGGTCTTAGCTTTGAATCTTGGCTGTGCCGCACTTAAGACGTTTCTCAGACGTTGGGAACTGCGCCACATAGGATTTCATGACGACAAAATCAGGATGAATCGCCGGGAATCCATTGATTTCCCCTTTGATTTTGCAAGAGAGTTTTGGTGCATTCGCAAGCATTTGCAAGCGCTCGCAGATCCCATCACTGCGGATCCTCCCTCAAGCCGGCCAGGCGGGATCATAGAATCGATGCAAAATCAAAGCGCCCTCTCAATCCGGTCGGACTCCCGCCCTTACTCATAGCTGAAGCATTNGCGAGGGCCTATGCTGGATACTCCAAACAGACCTTTAATATTGTTCGTATTGAGTGCGACCTGGTCACCTGGCCCTTCGGAGGTTTGATGCGGAAGATAAGCTGGTTTCGCAGCTCAACCCTATGCATACATGGATGTCTAGGCTTCTAGCTTTTACATTGTGTCATTGCAATTTTGTCTTGGTCTGCCGACCGGCTCACGGCTGGCGTTCGTCGATCATCGCAACTTTTGCTTCGATCTGTTCTGAGAGCGGCAGGCGCTGTCGCTGTCAAATTGGTGTTGTACCCCGACATTGGCGCTGTCAGCTGACAACCTGACGTAGGCCCAGCTTCGCCGCTGTCATTTCACAGCCCGAGATTTACGGGCTTTCTGCTGACGTGGCACAGTTCATCCACATGTACATGAAAAGTCGACAGCGGAAGTGCGAAGAGAGCGCGTGCCTGTGCCGCTGTCGCGTTCGAAGACTTTTGATAGACGTTTCCAAAAATATATATGCTATTAATCGATCTCCGTCCATTTTCGGTTAGTGACGGCGATCCAGGATTCAATATCGTGAATAAGTTTTGGACACGTAATTTGGCCCTGGAAGCACACAGCGACAGCGCCGTTGTGAAACCTGCTTGGTTTTCAGCCGCTGTGAGGACTTTCACAACTCACGAGTGGAAACCACCTTGACAGCGACAGCGAAGCTTGGTGCAGTTTATGCGTTCCTCGTTTTGTAGTGCAATTCGCTGTGATGACGTGAGTATTTGTACGGAATGCCCATGCGCATGCACGTGTGCCTGTTTTTTCCCGGTGTATTATTTGTCTCACAATGAACTGTTGCTTTGACAGTGACAGCAAACAGCGGCTCTCAGAAGAGAGCGAAGCATTTGGAGCCCGTTTTCCATCTGTTAGATTGGCCTGACAAACAGAGAAACTGGCGAAGTAGTGCAATGCGCTTGAGTAGTAGACATTTCGACTCCATCTACAAGATGTTTAATGACGGGCCGTCGATTCGCCATTTTCTCAGAGGTGTTTATTCGTGTAGGCTCGTTCAAAGGCCTTTTCCACCCACTTGAAGAAAAGTGTGATGCAATCGCGCATACAACAGGGATCACCCATGCGGGTCGCCCAACAAATTCCAACTAACCCAACTACACACTTCTGTCGTTCGATCTGCCCTGCCGCACATCGCGAACGATCGCGGCCATGACACATGCTCGTGCATGCGGCAATGGGCATCGGTCAGCTTGAAATGCGAGTGGTGTCTGCTTGAAATCTGTCTCGATTTTGCGTCGCACATTTTTAAAAATATTTGTGTGGTTTGGACAGCCTTAGAGGTGAGGTTGTGCGTCGCACCTGATCTCTACCTTCTGCGTTCGAACCCGACAGCCGCTCGCCGCTCGAGCGGTGGTTGCGTTCGAGGGCAACCCGAGGACGCTCGTGTGAAGAAGTCCCAGCGGCAGGTTTCACGTGAAAGGGAAAAGTAAATACGCATGAGAAACTAAACTGCGGACCCAGACCATTCCGGCAAACGAACATGGAGAGCAGCTTCCGACTCTTTTTGCAGTCTTTCGGTTTCGTCTTCTTCAATCCTAAAAACGGACAGCTCCCAGGCGCACCCCAAAAAATACGGGGCGGCAAGCATTTACGCAAGGTGCCGGCCGTGGCCCATGGCCGCGTTGTCGTCGTGCTGCCTCCGGCAGTCTTCATGTATGTGGCGTTATCGATGGAATCGCGAGACTTCCTTCTCCGCTCATC
>SZWC01026116.1:10082-23150 GCA_023375785.1 Penium margaritaceum
GGTCCTGTTGGGTCAGTACGGTCCGTGCGCACAGCAGCTGGTCATGAGGTCCCAGTCCAGGGCGTAGGCGTAGTGCAGTTCCATGGGCCGCCTGGCCCCTTGTTTATCTCGGACGTTCTGTACATGCCTGCGTTGGAGCTCTGCCTGCTTTCCGGACGTGCCTGCACTCGCATGGGACTCGGTGTGTCCTTCACAGGTGAGGATGCCAATGTGTTTGTTTGTGCCACGCAATAGGTGGTCTTACGTGGGGCGGCTGTGGATGACTTGTACCATGTCTCTGGCTGCCCTACGTCTGCTCCTCCCTCGTCCTCCCCAACCTCTGCTCGTGTGTTTTTGACGGGCACTTTCTCACCCGAGCACCAGCGTCTATTGCACTGACGCCTGTGCCATGTACACCTAGACGCTATCGATCGTCTATTGCGCACACAACCTGCGCTCGGTCTTGATGCGGCGTCTTTCGAGACGCCGCACAAGACCGACTGTCTCCAGTGCGCTCAAGGAAAGATGCACCGTGCCACGTACCCTCCTTCCAACTCGCGAGCGCTTTGGCCTCTCGAGTTGGTTCACTCTGACCTCCTGGGACCCCTCCCTGTCGAGTTCCAGGAGGATAGAGGAAGGTATGTCCTGACAATAACTGATGACTTCAACCACATGCGATGGGTCTTCAGTCTTCGTTAGAAGAGTGACGCTGCCCTTGCGGTGCGCACTTAGCTGGTCATGGCTGAGCAGCAGTCCAAGCACCTCCTCCAAACGTTCCGCTCGAATCGTGGTGGAGAGTTTCTTGGGGACTTAACGCGGCACTTCGCAGCGCTAGGAGTGGCTCACAACGTCTCTGCCCCCGCCACACCTCAACAGAATGGTGTGTCTGAACGATGGAATCGCACCATGGAGGATGCAATTCGTTTAATGCGGGTGGACAGCGGCATGCCAGAGGCGTTTTCATTTGAGGGCATGGCCTACATGACATAGGTGTGGAACCGGATTCCACATGGGAGCGGCCCATGTGGAATCCGGTTCCACACCTATTTCATGTAACAACCGCATCCCGTACGAGCTGTGCTTTGGCCGCCAAGCTGACCTCCCGCTCTCGTGCGTGTGGGGATCCCTTGCATGCGTCTGGTTGACACCTGAGTAGCAAGGGTCTAAGCTCTTCCCTTGCGGCCGCATTTGCGCGTCCGTGGGCATCGCCCCTCGCTCCAAGGCCTGGCGCTTCAGGATCCGAGTCGACGCCGCATTGTCGAGTCATGTGACGCACTCTTCTTTGAGTGCCTCACGTATCATAATTTGACCCTGGCAATGCATTGTTGTAGCACGCTCCCGGTTGTGTTCCTTCTCCTCGCGTGGGGGACTATATTGGGCCGGCAGACTTTGTCCGCTCCTACAGCCCTATCGCTCCTGAGCCGTCCCATCCCTCGAGTGCCTTGCCTGCCCATCCTGTATTACCTGTTGCTGCCTCGCCCGCCTTGCCAGTGTCGCCAGTGTTGCCTATTGCTGCCTCGCCCACCTTGCGAGTGTCGCCGGTGTCGCCCGTTGCCGCTTCGCCCGCCTTGCCAGTGTCACCGGTGTCGCCCGTTACTGTCTTGCCCACCTTGCCAGTGTCACCGTCATTGCCCTTTGCCGCCTCGCCCACCATGCTAGTGTCGCCGTCATCGCCCGTCACTGCCTCGCCTACGTTGCCAGCATCACCTGTTTTGCCGACGTTGCCACTTATTGCCTTGCCTCACCTTTCATCTCCTGCTTCGTGTGAGCTGTCAGTGTCTACGTTGCTAGCACTTGTGCTTCGGTCGCCCGTGTCCACTACCTCTACATTATCTGCGCCCCCTTTACCGGTTGCGCAGCTCACTGAGCTTTATCTACGTGTTGAGGGTGGACGCTTGTGTCCTTGCTCCACTCGTAGCGTACGCAGTGGTGACCCTGGCACGAAGGCCCTCGGCCTTAGGGCTCTGGGCCTCAAGGAGGTTCACCCTGCCTGTGAGACAAGCCTAGTGCTCCTTGCTCATGAGTGCCAATTGGCACTTGACTCTGCAGAGTCGACGGTCACTTTGGGTTCTCCCTCTGTTGCCTATGCTCTGGCCACGCTCAACGTGACCGGCGCGAGGCCTGACCCCACTGTGGCCGGTGTGGCGCCTGACCCTAGCACACTCCATGAGGCTCTCGCAGGGTCTGACTCGACGCTCTGGCGTGCTGCGTGTCAGGCCGAGCTCGCTACCATCGAGGAGCACAAGGTCTTCGAGCTCATGGACCTGCCTCACGGTCGCAAGGCTATGAAGGCCAAGTGGGTCTTGCACAAGAAGCTGAAGCTAGATGGCTCAGTGGAACGCTACAAGGCACGACTGACTACCAAGGGGTTCTCTCAGGTAGAAGGTATCGACTTCACCGAGACCTTCGCCCCTGTCGGTCGCACAACCACAGCACTGGCCTTGATGTGCCAGACAGCCCAACATGACTGGGAGTTACACCAGATGGACGTAAACAACGCTTTCCTCCATGGAAAGTTGGAAGAGGAGATCTACATGGTCCAGCCTCCTGGCTTCGAGGACGGCACCGGCCGTGTGTATCGTCTGCGGAAGGGCTTGTATGGTCTGAAGAAATCGCCTTGTTGTTGGATCAAAGAGATCACCGGCACACTATTGAGGGCTAGGTACGTCCAGAGTGCCTCGGATCTCTCTCTCTTCCTCTCACAAGCCCTTGCGCAGCTCACGGCCATTCTGGTCAACGTCGACGAACTCCTGATCGCTTCTCCCGACCTGAAGGCTATTGAGGAAGCCAAGGCCGTGCTACAGGCGGCGTACATGATGAAGGATTTGGGGGAGGCTATAGTGTTTTTGGGCATGCATATCGTGCGCAATCGCACGCGTCGGACGCTCCTCCTGGTGCATCAGGAGCGGTACACTCTCACCTTGGGGGAGCATTTTGCTAGCTTCCTCGCTCCTAACCGCACTGCGTCCACACCGCTCACCCCTGATGGACAAAATGCCTTGAAGGGCGACGATCCAGCTGAGCTGGGGGAGCTTGTCGACGTGACTCTGTACCTGCGAGTCATCGGTTCGCTCATGTACTGAGCCACGACGACGCGACCCGACATCGCCTTCACTGTCAACTTGCTTGCACAGTTCTCCCAGGCACCGCGCGCGCGATGTCTGGAAGATGCTCTCCGGTGTGTGAGGTATGTCGTGTCTACCGCACGCATCGGTCTGTGCTACCGCGGTCATCCCTCTGTGGTGCTTGACGGTTACACCGACAGTGACTAGGCTTGGAGTCCAGACGGTAACAGCCGGACAGGCTATATCTTCGTGATCGGCGGCACGGCTGTGTCTTGGCGGAGTGGTAAGCGGGGCTGCATTGCTCGCAGTTGAGGCTGAGTACGTGGCACTCGGTGCTGGTGCTGCCGAGAGCGTGTGGCTGGTGCGTATGTTGCGTGAGTTGCGTCAGTCCCTACCCCCTGTTGTGTTACGTTGCGACAACCAGAGCGCGATCACTATCGCCGAAAACACAGGTGTGTTTCATGCTCGCACAAAGCATATTGGCATTGAGCATCACTACGTGCGTACACTTGTCCAAAGACACGAGATCAAGGTCATCTGGGTAGGTACGGATGTGCAGCGTGCTGACTTCCTGACAAAGGCCATCGGCTGTACGAGGTTTCTTGCGGCTTCACGTTATGTGAGACTTCATCCTGCACTCGCTGCTGAATCACCTCCTCATGCCAGCTGTTCCTTGTGTTTGTTAGTGCCTGTACGTTCATGGACTTGTTCGCCATCCGGTCGTGGGGGAGTGATGTTGTCCACAGCTTACGGTGACCCCTCGGCTCATGCCCATGCTCGTGCAGATCCCTGACGAGGCAGCCACCTCAGACCAGTGGGGGAGCTGACGTGGCCTTGGGAGTGGCCGAGACTCCACGACTATCCACCAGTGACACCCGTAAGGAGTTGGGGCTCAGGCTCGACCGTTCCAGGCTTTTGAGTAGTGAGGCCGATTGGCCGATTGCAGGTTTTCCATTCATTACACGCTTGTTGTTGAATGAATCATGGTGTGTGGGAATTCGTTAGGATTTTGCACCCTGCTCTGTTTGGTTCTCATGGTTCTTGATTTGGATGCCTGAGCAAGGAGATATACCCAAAAATGTGGTTTTTGGCCGGTTTGTCTGTAGTAGGGAAACGAGACTGGTCGGCGTACCGCCGCTAGCAGACGGAACTTATGACCTGAGCTTCCCATTTTGTCACTTACTCTGCATGCTTAAGCTAAGCCTTGGTTCACATGATGTGTTCCAATCTTGCTCTCACTATTCCTTGCATGACCTGTGAGTCAGCTAGCCAGATCAGTGGTTTCAGGCTAGTGAACAGTTGAGCTAGGAAGTTTCAAGGAATATTCTCAAGTTGCACACCCATGTGGTGTAAAGAATGGCTCGGAATCATCTAGGAAAATCGCAAGAAAACGTACAATGATTCACTAAACTCTTTTTGAGAAACCTTATGAGTTTTATTATGAATTTTTTAATGTTGAAAAATTCATAAGCCACCATTTCTTGTCACTGAATGCATTAAAGTCACGCCCCATGACTGTAGACGGTTAATACTGGGGAGTAGTTGGGCTCCCTCTGGGAGTTTCCAGAAGAGGTTTCTGAAATAGGGAAGGCTCGAATCCTGACGCTGTAGAAACCACTTGGATTCTGTACTCCCTGCATGCCCGACGATGTTGCTGGTGCCCCTCTCTTGTGGCTGCCGGGACGGCAGAAACCCTACCACTAGCCGGGGAGCGATCCAAAGCCGTAGATTCTGTGTGAGAGACGGTGACGATTTTGCACGCATAACAGCCATGTGACAAGCCACCTGCGTGGCGGGAGGCTAACAGGAGCCACAAACGTCGCAGCGGGCACCACTTGCCATCCTGCCTCCGCGGAAAAAACAAACAGGCGCACGAGGGTTTGAGTGGGAGAAATGAAAATTTTTCACGTCGCAATGCCGCAATCTACAGTGAGATTTCGCCTACCGTGATCTTCTCGACCGTAATTTCGATGCCAGAATGAATTTCCAGCTGGAGCCTCCGAGGCTTTCCGCAGCCCGAGCAGCATCACCTCTGCGCACATCTCGTTAGTCGCCGACAACCGAAGTGAGGGGTGAGGCTAACGTAGGGCAAGGGCATCGACATCGCCGCCCACCTGTCAATGTCGTTTACCTCGACGCCCCTCCAACACATGTTCCTCTACATCGCCCGTGCCGACGGCTAACTTGCTCTGCGCCAGTACCAGTCCACTGCTGTCTCCATTAAAGCCAGCAATGAGATGCTCTTGAACCATGCATGGAGGCCGGCAGAATGGCCGCATTGCTCCGTCATGCGGACGCCGGTTCGTGACTGCCGGTTGACACGCCTCGGCACTTGTCCTCAGCCGGAGCGCCCTCCAGCGCCTCCGTTCACACGTTCCTGCTCCCGCAGTCATGGCTGACAGTTCGCAGAGGGCATGCAGCGCATGCTAACTTCGTTGGAGCTGACTGCGGAGAAGCACCGCCTTTGGAGCTGCCGCTCTTCCGTTTAGCCAAGGCGTGAGCAAGTTGCGCCTGCCGACTGGGCGGAGCTGATCGGTCCGATTCGAACTAGGGTGCCGGTGAGACAGACGTCAACGCTAGTTTGGGCTTGGCACACCGCCTCCTGCCTGGCCTTCATCGTTCCCTTTCAGCCTTCATCGTTCCCTTTCAGCCTTCATCGTTCCTTTTCAGCCTTCATCGTCCCCTTCAGCCTTCATTGTCTCCTTCAGCCTTCGTCTTTCCCTTCAGACTCTTCAGGTGAGGGCAATGTCTACCTCGGCGTAGCTAGGGTAGTGTGGTTAGGTTGTGTAGTTGGTGTTGTGTGGTCGGGATTGTGTAGTTAGGGTTGCGCGGTTGGGGCTATGTGGTTGCTGTTGTGCGGTTGGTGTTTGTGGTTAGGGTTGTATCTTTGTTGTAGTGTCGTTGGTGTTGTCTGGTTTGTGTTTGTGGTTAAGGTTGTGGCCCAACCAAAGCGTTTTCACTCCTGCGTTGCTTTGCCGGGCGATGGCGGGCGCGTTTGGCGCATGCACGAGGTGATTCTGGGAGTGAGAGGAGGTGTGGGGCGACGGTTGAAATACGATGGGAGATGTAAGGCGACCCTGAGAACCAGAGGATCATACGTGCGTGGATGCATGCGATGAAGGCATTTCGTTTCATGTCATTGCGCCTCAGTCTCTTAACCTTCACAGCAGTGCTCGTGGTACCCTTTCGGAAGGCCGGTGCGGCTTCTTAGTTAGAGAACAGCAGGCCACCCTCAGCAACAATGAGGACCATTGTCGGTGCCAGGTGGTTGTGGTGCTTCCAACTGAGAGCTCTGATTCGTTCTCCTCGGACTATGCCATGAAATGAAAGCTCAACCTCTTACTCCCTCTTTCACGTTTCCCTCCACTTGGCCGGCCTCCCGCACTCCCTCCCTCCCTCCCTCTTTCCCTCCCTCCCTCCCACCCTCCCACCTTCTCTGTCCTCCTTCCTCCCTCCCCCCCCCTCTCCTTCCTCTTTCCTCCATCCCTCCCGTCCTCATTCCTTGCTCACCCCATCTCTGTCCCTCTACCACTCCCTTTCCCTCTCCCTCTCCCTCCCCCCCTCTCTCTCTCTCTCCCTCTCCCTCTCCCTATCTGTCTCTCCCTCTCCCTATCTGTCTCTCCCCACCTCCCTCCCGGGCTCCACCTCCCCCTAACTCTCTTTCTCCCTCCCCCGCCTCCCTTCTTGGTCTCTATCGTGCATACATGCATGCCCACAAGACCTCTACCTCTTGTGGCAAGGAGTTGACGTCTGAAGGTCGAGGCTTACCAGGCAGGGGGGGGGGGGGGGGGGGGGNTTGCAGGAGGGACTTGGCCGGAGGGATTGTGTGAGAGGGGGTTAGGTTCAGTGGGTCTTCGATGTGGCTGTAGAGCAATGTGTGGGCAGTCTCTGGAGTCGAAGAGTCTTCCACTTGCGAAACTCCAGGCAGTCTTCCACAAAGACCGCCGGCACACCGGGTGCACGTGAAGGAACTAGCCCTACTGTGCGCCAAGGGCTTTAGGTTGAAATTCGTTCGTTCAAAACTTTGAAAGTTTCATCGAAGCACAATGTGAGTTCAGGTAGCGCACTCACACCCCCGCGGCAGGGTGAGTCGTGGTCTCCAGTGGTGGCGAGCTGGGGGGGGTCAGGGGTCCAAGCTTGCTGGTTTGCAATTTCGAGCCTTTGGCTAAGTGCTGGAATGGAGTGAGGTCACGACATCAGTGTCACCCTCGACCTTGACTTGACCTCTCAACCTTTGACCTCTTTCAAGAGGTCAAAGGTTGAGTGGCCTACATAGATGAGTGCACACATGTGTCACGTGCTTCTTCACTTTAACCCTATACTCTCTCCCTGCCACCCTCCTCGCCCCTCCTCACAGTCACTCCTATCTCCTTCATTCCTTCTAACCCTCTCCCTTCCCCCCTCCCTCACCCAACTCCCTCTATCCCTCCCTCCCTTCTTTCTCTGTGGCAACTCTCACTCCCTTTCTATGTCTCCGCCCTTTCTGCCTCGGCCTTCCCCTCTCCCCCTACCCCCTCTCCTCCCCCCCACCCCTTCCCCCTCTCCCTCACGCTGTTTGGGAGAACCATCTTGCGTAAACAACGTCCTTTCCAACCTCCTCGGATGTCTTCTGGCTTGTGTGCTCGCTCTATGGCCATGCCAGACATGTCGCAGCCGCACTTGTTCGACACGCTCGTGGGTGACGTCTACACGTCCACCAGTGGGCCCTTCCTGGGCTCCACCACGTTTCCGGTGCGTGCTCTCTCTCTCTCTGTTGACCTTGGAGTGAGGGTTCAGCTGTGTCTCAAAGCTGCACGCCTGAGCGCCTTGGTTGGTGTTGAGCAGACTTGTCATGCTTGGCCAGAGGGATATGTCCAAATGCTCGGACAAATACACAGATACTCGCGCTGGCCGACATGGGCATTTGGTTTATGTGGGGTGGCATTGCAGTGCTGCTTGACCTGTGTGTGCTTGTGTGTGGTGTGGGAGTGAGCACAGAGACGTTTGCAGCACTGTGTGTGTGCGCCAACGCCAATGAGGAAGTAGACCCCATGAGTGTTTTGTGAGCCGGTGTAAGACCCCATGAGTGTTTTGTGAGCCGGTGTAAGACCCCATGAGTGTTTTGTGAGCCGGTGTTAGATTTCAGAGTCGGAAGTCATAGGTGGACCGTAGCAGCCGTTGCCAGCCTTTCGGGTGCTGGACTGTCTCCTTGGAATGCCTATGGTGTGCGCTGTGTTGTGCTGTCCTTTGCCAGGCTGTGATGTGCTGTGCTGTGCTTTACTGTGGTGTGCTAAGCTGTCCAGGACTACACCCACCACCTGGCACACGTAGACCTGCCCTGCAGTACCTCTGATGACGCAGCTGACGCCATGCAGCAGCAGGTCCAGCAGGACAGGCAGCAGTCAGACGCCCTTTTCAAGACCTTGGTGCAGATGGCAGAGGACGACTTGGATGACGGCGGAGACTTCGGAGTCAACGTCAAAACTGGCCCGGCGGCACCTGCCAATCCTGCGGGGCTCTCATCAGCAGAGGCATCACGAGCTCCACCAGCAGCAGCAGCAGTAGCAGGGGCATCAGCAGCAGGCGGTAGAGCAGGCACAGATGGCCTTGGCACCTCACAACGAGGGGGCTCTGACGACCCCTCCGCTGTGAAGGTAGAGGCAGTCCTAGGAGCAGCAGTAGCAGCTCCCAGAGCAGTGGGAGCCTCAGGCCATGCAGATGCAGCGGTGAGAGAGGCGTTTCCGGACACAGAGCCCATGTCTCCGCCGGCAGGCACCACCGCGTCGAGCTGCAGCGTGTCTATGAGCTCGGACACGCCGCCGTCGCCAGCCCCAGTCTCCTCCCATCGAAATCAGCGGCAGCAGCATCAGCCACAGCAGCAGCAGCAGCAGCAGCGGCATCAGCAGCAGCAGCAGCAGCAGCAGCAGCAGCAGCAGCAGCAGCAGCAGGGCCAACAACCAACACAAGGAGGGGTTGCTGCACAACAAGCCCTGGTGGTGGCAGGAGCAGGAGCACCACCAGCAGCAGCAGCAACTGTGGCAGGGCGTGGTGCAGGAGCATCTCCCGGGGGCTCATGTAGGTCATCCCTGGAAGCCGCTACTGCAGGAGGAGGGGAAGGAGGAGGAAATCATTTGTTGGTGGTAGGAACGGGTGTAGGGGAGGGACAAGAGAGGCAAGGCGGTGCAGCTGTGAGGGGAGTGAGCCTAGAACATTCCCTCTCCCGAAACAATGAAGAGGTGTCATGCAGCAGCGCAGCTGCTCCCTCTCAGGCTTCTGCTGCAAGGGCTGCTGCTGCAGCGCGTAGGAGTCTGAGTGCAGGAAGGCAGCTTGAGCTGCAACAGCAGGCGCATCAGCAACAACAGCAGCAACAGCAGCAGCAGCAGCATCAGCATCAGCAACTTCTGCAGAGGCAACAGCACCATCAGTACTTGTTGCAGCAGCAACATCAGCTGCAGCAGCAGCAGCTGATGCTAATGCAGCAGCAACAGCAGCATGCAATGCTGCAGCAAAGCCACCCGCTGCAGCTGCAGCAGCTGCAACAACAACAACAGCAGCTGCAACAGCAGCAGCTGCAGCTCCAGATGGCAGCAGCAGCTGCCGGTTTCCACCCCAGCATGCTCTTTGCCCCCTCCCCGGCAGCGGCAGCAGCTGGAAGCCCTATGGCTGCTACCCCTGCTGGCTCCCAGTTGCTGCAGCAGCAGCAGCAGCAGCAGATGATCGGACCTGGTATGATGATGCCCATGGGTCAGATGGGCGCCATGAGTGGGGGCATGATGGTGGGAGGGCCATGGGGCTTCATGCAAGGTCCGGGTGCTGCATCAGGCTTGGGAACGACCTTGGGCATGGGGGCATCGATGGGCATGGGTGCATCGATGGGCATGGGTGCGTCGATGGGCATGGGGACATCCATGGGGATGGCACCGCCTGTGCCAATTTCTGCTCCATCCACCCCTCAACCAGCAACAACAGCAGCAGCAGCAGTCTCGGCAGCTGAAGCCACAGAAAGCAAGGCGGCAAGCAGTGCAGTCACCGCACAGCAGCAGCAGCCGCAGAAGCGCACGGTTCAGCAAGCTGCTGCAGCAAAACGCATGCAGGAAGGCACAGCAAGCCAGAGCACAGGTGTGGCGAACGGACCGACCGCTGCCTCTCCGCCTGGATCCGTGAAAGCTGGCATCGCTCGACCGTCCACCCGCACCTCACCCCAAGATGCAGGGGCGAGCCCGTGCCCTTCCTCCGCCTTGCCCCTGGCGCAAACAGGTGGGACCAGTCTGACAGGCGCCGCCTTACCGGGTGTGACAGGTGGCGTTGCACCTGGGAGTTGGAGCTACATGCCACTGCACGGCATGGGGTATCCTCCTGGGCATCCCCCCGGCGCTACCGCGACGGCTGTGCTGCCGGGGCTGCCACCCGTCCCTTTCATGGGTGGTGTTGGTCTGGGTGTCATGACTCGGTCAACCTCGGTCGACCAGCTGACATCCCCTGCTGCAGTTGCTGCCGTCACAGGCCGGGCTTCTGCAGCGGCTGCTGCAGCAGAGAGGACGCAGCAGGTGAAGCTGGAGCAGCAGCGGGAGGAGATGGAGTTGGAGGACGGGGATGACATCAGGGAGCTTCCAGGAACCATCCCAGCTGGCCGCACAGCGTCTGCAGGCCATTGTACGCAGTCCCCTGGCCTCGCCCGTCGCAGCAATGGCTTTGCAGGCAGCAGCAGCAGCAGCAATGCTGGCAGTGGCCGCCTGGGCGTGCGCACGGGCGGCATGCACCGGAGCTTCAGCAGCCACGCGTTGGGCCAGTTGGCGTCCAACGGCGGCCTGAACCATCTACAACGACGCTACATGATGCAGCAGTATCATGCAACACCTGCTACTGCGGCAGCAACAGGAGGAGCAGCATTGGGTGGAGCAGGGGGAGGCGACATCCTACCCACGACGAGTCAACAGCAGGTCCCTGGCATGGCCCTCCATTCTCAACACGCCGCGAGACCCAAGCCAGCACCTCCTCAGGGGGGCAAATTGATACCTGCCGGTGCTTCTCCTCCTGGAGGGGTCTCCTTCACTCCTTCGCACTCTTCTGCCACACCTTCAGTGGTTTCAAAAGTAGGTGGGGGAGGGGGAGGGGCAGGAGGAGGAGGAGTAGCCGGTGCAGCAGGAGGACGAGGAGGGGCGAGTCCAAGTGAATCTTCTGGTCATGTTGGAGCAGCAGCAGCGGCAGCTGCGGGGGGAGGTGGTAGAACGGGTGGAGCAATGAAGTTCGAGCTGCTGCCCCCTCCTGGTGCACGGCCGTATGTGGAGCAAGGTGGCATGGGGGGAGGCATGACGCCCATGCTGCCGGCACACCCGGCACTGCCGTCGTTTGGGAGTGGAGGGTCGATGCGACGTGTGTTCAGTGCAGGTGACATTCAGGTGAGCAGCATGGGACTGGTGAGACGTGGCCATCTGTCTGCATGCTGCTGCTGCTGCTGCTGCTGCTGCTGCTGCTGCNGCAGCAGCGGCAGCTGCGGGGGGAGGTGGTAGAACGGGCGGAGCAATGAAGTTTGAGCTGCTGCCCCCTCCCGGTGCACGGCCGTACGTGGAGCAAGGTGGCATGGGGGGAGGCATGACGCCCATGCTGCCGGCACACCCGGCACTGCCGTCGTTTGGGAGTGGAGGGTCGATGCGACGTGTGTTCAGTGCAGGTGACATTCAGGTGAGCAGCATGGGACTGGTGAGACGTGGCCATCTGTCTGCATGCTGCTGCTGCTGCTGCTGCTGCTGCTGCTGCTGCTGCTGCTGCTACTCTGCTTGCGTTCTAGATACTTCTGGCGGAACCGGTGGGTTGGCCTCTCTGCCTGCATTCTACGCGCTGCTGATTCTTAGGGTGACCAGTTTGCATGCGCTGTCTTGCTTTCTGCGTTTTGACTCTTCTGTTCGCGACTCGCAGATGATGCAATGCAAGCCAGGGTTCCACTTGGGCTCCACGCAGTTCTCCATTGCTCTTGTTTGAACACCCTCCTCATTCGACTTCGGGCAAATGCGGAGGCTGATCATTGATATCCCATGGAACCCATGCTTGCAGCTCATCATTTCACCATCATGCACTGAGACTTGGCTAGCCAGCGCCATGTGCACCTGCCTGATCTGCAGGTCACATGAGTAGCCTCTGGGCCTCAAAGATCTTCCGCTTCCCACCCCTTTCCAACTTCTCCTTTTCCATACCTTGCGCTGTTGTGCATGCACATCATCAGCCTCCCTCGTCCACGTCCCTGTCGTCTCTGCAGTCGCTCTCAAGTCTCAACCCGTCTGCCGCAGCAGCAGCAGCAGCAGCAGCAGCCAACCCGCTGGTGCCGCTGGAAGACGCAGTGGCCGCGTTTAGAGTGGGGAGGCTGTCGGCGGAGGAGCGGAGGCTGCGCATCATGCGCTACCGGCAGAAGCGCAACGAGCGTAACTTCAACAAGAAGATCAAGGTGAGCGAGCGTGGAGGCAGGGCGACGGGGGGGCCTGCTGCGGCAGCGGCTGCGGCATTGCCTCGCAGCGTAGTGCTGCAGCAGGATGGTGGGGGGGAGTGGGATGTCAGGGCCAGGGTGGGTTGAGGGTAGGGGGAAGTGGGGTGGAAGCACAGAGGAAGCCTGTGGGGACAGTGCAGATGGGCCAGGGAAGGGGGACATTGATGAGAGAATGTGGGGAGGTGAGGAAGGGGAGGGGCAGGGAGGGTGTGTAGCAGGGGGAGGAGGGGAGAGCACGGTGGTGGGAGAGGGCAGGTAGGGTTGCAGGTGGGGTAGAAAGGAGGGTAGTTAGGGCAGGAAAGGTTGGAGGACTGTTGAACCTGTGCCCTCAGAGAAAGAAGTAGAAACTGGTGAAGAGACAAATTCAGGTCTGATGGGCTGTGGAGATGAATGATGCTCCACACTGTTGTAGAGGTTGATTAGGATGACTTGTGGTTGACATAGAATGGGAATGCTTGTAAGTCATGTACGCTGCATGGTAATGAAACATGCATGTCTGATGCTTGCTTGTCATGTGTTTGTGTCATCTGCTCATGTGTCATATGCCCATGTGTCATATCTTCATGT